>JARK01001338.1:4526199-4547820 GCA_000688135.1 Ancylostoma ceylanicum | reverse complement strand
ATCCCCAAAAATTGGTACCATTTTTTGACCATTTTTCGCAAAACCGCGCTACGTTAACAAGGGGAGCAAGGAGAGGAATCCACCTGCCATTCATTGCATTGGCCAAACCTCGCTCTACATGACCACGAATTCTCCCGAGTATTAGCCCACTTCTTGGAAGAGAAAATGTTCCACTTTCAACATGATGTTGGAAACGCCCTTCGCCTACTTATCGCCGCTTGCTTCCCAGGCTTCCAAGCTGTTGGCGCAGCCATGCTACCGCTAAGATGGCAAGGCTCTGCCGGTAGCATAGGGGCATATTTGGATTGCTCGTACCTCATCTTGTTGGAGAAACATTACTCGAAACTGTCTCATTCAAAATCAGACATTTCATACTTGACGACCTAATACAAATGCCTATAGCCCAGAATAGAGCAAATGATCCCCCAGCTCGAAGAAACGCAAATCTCAGCACGGAAGGAGAATGCTCCTGGAACAATAATAGGTCAAATGAAAGACCGTTTCATAGCAGGCAGTCAGTGAACAATCCATGCTTTGAAGCACGGCCTCTCAAAGGAAGCCAGCTCAGTACGGAAAGGGAGCAAATCGTGCTCATGACTGCAGAAGGCAGCGTATGGAATCAAAGGACAAACCAATTCGGGAAAATATTATTATTCTTCGACACCGGAGCGCAAAAGACGCTTATCCGGGAAAGCGCTGCTGACGAACTCGGTCTCCCCAAACAGTCGACAGAGATCTGTAGTATGTCAGGTATAGGCGGCCACACCGAAAGCTTCCAAAGCAGCTTGGTCTCCTTGAAAGTTTGCACTGCCTTTGGCAGACAGGTTGATATAACAGCGCATACAAAGCCTGTACTCACCAAAGGCTTCTCATCCGTGAGACTATCCGAATAGGATAAAGACTTTTTACAGTCGAACGAGCTGTGCATATGCAACCCTCGAGTGAAAGGATCAAAACCCTCACATTTTAGTAGGGTTAGACTACTACTACCAACTGGTACCTCCGAATGCCGCTCCTGTACAAATGCCATCAGGCTTGTTTATTGCTAAAACGGTGTTCGGCCCCAGTATTCATGGAAGAGGTACTCTACCAACACACGCTATCGGTAATGATACCATGACGTACCAACTTACAGCAATAGCTGAGTCCACTGAGGCGAAGATACAAATGCCGAACCAGAATGTCCTGCAAAGACCAGTCAACAGGATATTCCCATTGGAAATTCGCAGTGCTGAACAAACCAATGGTGACAACATGTCAAAGTCCAATGATCCGATACATGATCAGGAACAGGACGAAATAAACAGAACACCACGCATAAGTTCTGTCGACGAAGGGGTACCGCAACGAAGAGCGCCACGCAAGAATGAACCACGTGGCTCTAAAACAAGAGCATACGAGGTTACAAAAGTTCTTGACCGGCAGCTTGATACGCCACCCAATCACTCTATCAGCTCTGTGCTGTCTTACATGAACAGCAGTGCTACCGCGAAACCCGCTACCAGTAAGACGGGTCCATCTGGTCGATCGCACATGAAGCACGACCAAGAATCTAGGCTCTCACGCAGAGCACCACCATGTCTCCACGGTACTCAACCATCACGCCAAACAACCACACTGCTACCTTATGGACTTCGCAATCAAGTCCAACGTCTATCAACAACGACTTCCACATCACAGCAACAACATCAACCCGTACGACTAAAATGGGCAACACTACGGCGACACCACTATGATCCACAGTTTTCTCGTATGAACCATCATCATGTGTTCTCGGTCACAGCAAATCCCATTTTCTAGTCATCTTCATGTTTTCCTCGACATTTGCTGTTGTGGGCCGCGCCGGAGTGTTATGCTCCGCCTAACGTATATTACTCTGTAGCTCAAATATTCCTCTTTGTGTTGCCGTTAGATCATATCAATTACCATCCTATGTTTCTTATTGTTTACATAGATGCGCATGCAGCGCATCTGGGTTGTTGTGATATGATATCGTGCTGCATAAAAGCACGGTACGACGGTTATCTAGGTCCGTTTACAATTGTGATTGCTTGTGACTACAAGCTAACAATAAAACTGAACCACCAAGTCTGCGCATACAGCAGCACTCCCGCAACCAATAAGTCAGGAAACCCGCAACCAGTAAGACGGGTACACCCATGTTTTGCGTGCAGCTGCGCAAGGCGATTTTGTCTCACGTCAAATTGTGGAAATTGAGCGCTATCAGTAACTGGCATCTACGAACACTAACTACCCGCACGCGTAGCGTCAGCCCGTTTTGCCCTTTTTGAACATGGTAAGAATCAGCCAAACGTAATTCACTATGTGTTCTAACTTACTCTAGCACCTAATTGGACATTGTAGGTCAAAGCTGACCCGTTCGTCCTGAGAAAATACCAGGAACAGCAGTTTTCTATACACTGTCTTATCGGAGCCTTGAGGGTGGCAAGTGTCCGATAATCAGTGGACGAGGGATGAGGAGAGAACATGCAATACTGGATGAGGAGAGTGAGAGGGTCGAGTAGGTCCCGCAGCGATTCTACAGCGCTATGAAACTGCACGCGCAATCCGTCTATCTTTTCGACAAGGACTGTACATATGTATAGTCATTCAAAAAATACTTGCCTCCGGCACCCACCGCCCGTTTGCTAAGCCGTACCGCACCTCCTACGCATTATCATACGTGCTGCGACGTGGCTCAGTCGACGCGCAGTTTATCGG
This sequence comes from Ancylostoma ceylanicum, assembly GCA_000688135.1. Lineage (NCBI taxonomy): Eukaryota > Metazoa > Nematoda > Chromadorea > Rhabditida > Ancylostomatidae > Ancylostoma > Ancylostoma ceylanicum. The sequence continues at coordinate 4,545,099 of JARK01001338.1, read as the reverse complement.
GAGGCAGGAATTTCTTCGAAAGACTGTACATACAACAAGAACACCACTTCTATAGCGGACCCTTTTCAAAGAGTCATAAATCCATGCTCCAATAAAGATTTGTTGACCCTCGGATACCGCCTATCTTGCTCTGTATGAGGGTATTTATGGTTGACGCGCGTCAAATTTGACGCGTCGGCCTTTAATTTCTCGAAGTTTTCGCGTTGCNNTCATTCATTCATTCATTCATTCATTCATTCATTCATTCATTCATTCATTCATTCATTCATTCATTCATTCAGATTGAAATTCTTTTTTTTTTATTCTTTTGGGGCTATCCTTGGATACTTATCCAACGAGGACTTTTTCCTCGTCGGTGGAATTTTTAGCTTGATAGTGCTAACCGTAAGGCTGAGGCGATGTACAACTTTTCATTCATTCGCGATGTGCTGATGGCCACTGTCAACGCAGATTTTCTTCATAAAACTTTGGACGAGAAGTTGATGGGGTTTCTAGTATACGTATCATATACTTTCTGCGGAGAGGTCCGTCCAAAGCTCATCACCTCCGTCTAGACTATTTCTCTCCAGTTATAGCACTGTCAAGATGACTCATTTCTCACCTAAATTTTTTGGTTAGGATCGGCTGATCCTCATTGCTGAGTTTTTTATTTCTGATTTTTATTTATTCGCTTTCGGAGGGCGTCTCAGAATAACTCAGTGGAAACTAAGATTTTCGGCAACATAAAAAGGTTTAACCGATGGATTTTCGCACTCTGGATATCAGGTGTAATTAATTCATTCATTTGCCCGTGCGCCTTCCGGATACCTCCCAAAGTCAGATGCTAAGGATTCTTGGAAAATTACTCACCAAAACTTTGGTATATAAATTAAGGTATGCCAAGTGATGGCATGGATTCTGCCTCAGAGGATCACTGTGGAAATTGTTTATGAACTTCGATATACTGTGACCGTATTAGAAAAACCTTATGGTGCAAAGGAGTGATATTCACGTTTGTTACACGAAATACCCCGTGACTTTAAGCCGTGAGTCAGCAAAGTCGTAAAACTTTCAGGATCTGGATGGATCATTGAGACTACCTAAGGTTAACGTTCTGATACCCGTGTTAGCGGTGGTTAAATTTGTGTGACGTTACCACGTTTACCCTGGGTAATTTCAATGCGCATGCGGTCTCAGGCTCCCATGAGATATGTACAATGTCCATCTCTCCCTCAGATAGAAACGGTCAGTATATATAATATTTCGAACGTCCTCTAACACCTCATGGTAAAAATTCGCATGAGGAAATGCCAGATATGGAAAATCATCCCCATCCTGATTTGGAAAAGCTCCTTGATTCAATTCAATACCTCTGAGGGCTTTTGAGAAAGATGCTCTATTCTATAGCTGAAGGCAGCATCCACGGAAATATTCGTATTCGAGATTTTGATCATTTTGGAACCTAAGAATGAGTGTTGATTCCTTCCAGTATGTTAGCAAACAAAATTCATCTTCACATAGTTTGGTTTTCTGGTTGTAGAGGATCGTGGGAAAAGAAATTTAATCCCAAAAAGAAATCTCCGTAGCAACCCTTGCAACACTTTCTGAATTTCTTGTTCAGCTCTCTGCCTTCGATTGGCTGCTCGGTGTTGGCCTTATAGACTTTTGTTCTTCCCGCTCAAGGTTTAGTAGTGGAATAATAGGCTACAAATGATGCGTAATGCTTTTTTCCGTTGTAGTTGTTGCGCTTCTTTTCGTATAAAAGACTACATAGGATTTTCTCACCATTGCTCAGTTCAATTGTGCGGCTTATGACAGGTTATCCAACCTAATAAATCCTGCAATGGTTGTAATTTTCTTCACACCACTCTTTTTGTCCTGGCAGTGCCTTGTATTCACCTTGTGCCTATTCTGTGATTAAATCCAATAACGTTGTTTTTCGTTCTTTATACAATGATGAGTGATCCTATTTCCATTCTATGTACGGTCAAGAGCTGCACAGTCCCCAACAGAAACGAAGTGAATGAAAAATGAGAAAACATAGAGAGAAAAGCAAGTGGAGATGAGCGTTGCTTGACATTTCTTCTTTTTGGTTACTCAACATCTTTAATTATTAAAATCAAAAATTAAGTCAAAAAATTAATAAAAATGAATAATAAAAAATTAATCTAGATATCTACGACTTCGGGATATGTCAACCGTGCCGTCTGTGAACTTATCGTAACTTTTTTCTTTTTTTTTTCTCTTTCTTATTGCTAGATATAAAATACATGCATCTTTTGATTATACGTACGCACTTACTAGCATAATGAATAAATAAATAAATAAATAAATAAATAAATAAATAAATAAATAAATAAATAAATAAATATGTAGAGAACAATAAATACAGCGGTATTTCATTAAAGCAATGCAACATACATACTACTTTTCATACATACATTGGTTGTACATAATTCTCGTCAAAACCAGAGTCCGCATTGTTCACTGAGACTACCCAACACCATACAAATTTACCCACCGTAAGCAAGGGCGCAAATGGACTTACCGTTGGTAATCTGATCCGTTCCTCCTGATGATGCATCCAGTCCCAAGAAGTAACGTGCACAAGCTTTTTCCTTATAGTACTACAAACACACCTCAAACTTGAGCAGATGAACAGCAGTAATACTCACTGAACTCACAACAACAGCGACTAAATGAAGAAAATTCCTAACTAGAAATAGAAGCGCTGCGCCCTATGAAACCTTTTTTGAATGATACTTTCATATCGTTTTCGTCACCCTCGAACAAAATCACGGAACTGCGGCATTTCAGCTAATGCAAAGAATAAACAGCTCAATAACTTGATAACGTGAGCATTTAATCGCGTTACTCTCAGATTCAGTTCCGTACCAGTGTCCGTGTTCATGAATGTTCCCGGGAATGTTCAGAGTTTCCTGCTCATTCAGGGTGGATGAGTTTTTCGAGCAAAATGTGAGCTATCTGCTCAGAGAATCGCGCAGCTCTATCCTCCGAGAGTTCAGCCAGCCCCGCCCACATTTTGGGCGCAGCAGCAAGATATCATCTGTTCTGACGAGGGCAGCAGATATTGAGGTTGTCCTGCATCGGGGCAGCACTATTGCTAATGAGCTGCCCAGGCATGCACCGCCCCCTTTTTTGGGGAAACACTATGCATAAGTTCTGCAGGCATGTCAGCAGTGCTGATTTGTTGCCGCGAATATATGACGAATGCTGCTGAATTCAAACTTGAACGGCCAAAAATGGCGCGCCAAGCGAGGCATCAGCGCAGATTTTTAAAATTCCTTTCATTCTTTGACTCAAAGTGAGTTACTTTCTTGTTGTACTGTGTGTTCTGCTGTTTATTATTTCACCTCTTGTTGTATTCGTGTGCTCTTCGTTTCTCTGTTGGCTTATTCTACTCTCCCTTTTTGTGTTCTATTCTCCATTTTTGTGTGTGTTTGTGTGCTCACTTTCCTATTTTCAGGTCCTTGCGGCTTGAGAACAGGGCCGGCACTGTAGGAATGACGAACAACCTGCAACACTACCTGAGACTTGGAGTGAGTTCTTTCTTGGTTGAAAATTTGAAGACTTGGACGCTCGTTTCTGGCTTGTTTTTGTTTCTCTCCTTTTTCAATTTTGCATCTAACCTCTCCCTTTTCTGTGTTTCAATCGTGTATTCTCTCTTTGTTGATAGCTGTTTTGCTTTGGAGTTTTCGTGCAGTTCGTGACAGTACCGTGTAATATCTGCGGTATTGTTTGGTTCTTTTATGCTCCATCTCATGTTTTCATTCTCTTATCTCTCTTCATCTCATCCTCTTACCCTCTAATGCCGCTGCCCTTGTTTAGTCTGCCTGTAGAGCTGCAGCGTTTCGGAAATTGTTTATGCTTGCATCGTGGAAAAGTTGACATGCCGCATTTTTTCCCTTTCAGTTTGCATTGTGCATCGACGTTTCAACGCCGCAGTGCGCGCGCAGCAAGCATAAGCAACGCCTGAGACAGCCAGCAGAATTGAGCATGCGCGTACGATGCTTTAGCCCGTTGCAATGATTCAAAGAGTGTTTGCTTATGCTTGAGGGTGTCTTTTGGGGAGGTGTCTCAAAATTGTGAAACTCGCTTTGTATTTTCAGTTATATTCTTCTTTTTTGCTCTATTTCTACTCTTCTTCATCTTCTTCACTGATGAACGCAGTGTAAGAATTTTGCGTATGATAATATGACAATTTTTCAGCGCCTTTTTCTGCCGATCAGATTGCTGGCTGTTTTTTTTCAGCTCAGATAGCTCTCCGACTTCCACCAATTTTTTACGGATCTTCATGCGTGAGACACGTTCACTTGATACGTGCCTGTGATACGAAGTCCTCATTTTTTTTCGAAATCGAAATGTTGCTGGTATGTCCACTCATATTTTCTTGTTCCCAATCATAACATTACTCATATGCCCATAGCATACAGTGTGTATATTTCGGTGTGGCCTGCGCGCACCGCATGCCATGTCGCGTGGCGTACTGCTGGCAGCGCTCCAGCAGACAGCCGCCTGAATATCGACCACTCGCACGCCAGCCCGAAATATGCACACTATACTTCACAACGACAACGTTGCTGAGATTAACACGAACAAAAATGATGAGCACAAATAATACAGGTTCTCGTATCTTATCACACAATTTGCGTTGGATAGCTTGTAGCCATATGAGTGGTTGCACGAAAACTTTTAAGGTAAAGGATCGCGACGAAAGCGTCGTTGTGAAGCATGCTACGGGTCATGAGTTACGTGTTCATCTGACTTATGAGGTGTGTGCTTGTTTTGTCGTCAAAACGTTTAAAGGACGCTGGTGTTTTGTAGTTGTATTGGTCCTGTTTTTTTTTCAACTGTTTTGAAGCGTTTGTTATACTGACATAATAAACTTTACTTGTATTTTCGTGCTCTTTCAACAATGGAGCAGGTGAAGTGACTGGAACTCCCAAGCAAGGCTTTACAGCCCAGTCACTTCACTAGGCCACAAAGGTGGGCTGGGAGTGCATCTAGTAACATCTTTTTGAGCAGCACTATGGGGCGGGGCTATGGTGATGGAGCACTCCTTTGGCAGCAGTGTTGGGCAAAAGTATGACTACATTAGGGCGAGGATGTGGGCGGTGCCAAGCCCAGTTGGCAGCACTGTAGAGCTGGAGTATCAGCACCTTAAGGGCGAAGTTATGACAAGTACGGATATAGTCGCGACGATTTAGCAGCACTTGTCGGTGTACTAGGCGAGAAGTGCTGCTATTGTCGGAGGATAGAGCTGCACGATTCTCTGAGTGTGTGTCCGCTAGTTTGGGTGTGTATCATCGTGAGGGAAAAGTACTGTTTTGCGATTGGTTCGTTCAAATTCTCCTCCCGCCCATTACGGTTGACTCGTTCCCTTTGCGCGCGAATCCACTACACATGGCTATGTAAAATTTGAATGCGACCGGGACGAGTTGATCGTAAAGGGTGAGAAGACTCCGCCTCGTTTTTCCTCACGATGAGACACACCCTGCTATCTTCATGACTGCTTGTCACGGCCGATTCGTACGAATTTCTTAAACGAAGTGAGGCTGAGAGAACTCGCAGATTTTATAATGGTGGGTAAGTGATGAGCTCCCCGGGAACGTTCAAGAATACGAGCACATTCTTTCGTGCATGAATTATTGACAACTACAACTGACTTAAGGATTTGAGCCGCCTAGCTCTATCCCGGAAAGTATAGAAACGTTATATCCTTTCCAGGATGGAGCTAGGCGGCTCAAATCGTTAAGCCAGTTGTAGTTGTCCTCAACTCGATGGACCAGGCCGCATAGGTCATTTTTAAAAGAAGAAGCACTACCTAATGTGTGAAAACTTGCGTGTGAACCCTGGAAAAAAGTTATGCAGGGAAAACCATTTCTCGCAATACTTTTGACCGCCACTGTATGTATATACGTTCATGCATCTCACTGGTCGATAGTCGCACATTGCGTGACTATAGGTGACCAGCCGCTTAACGTCAGAGCTTTCCAACAGCAAAAAACCGTCTTCTTTTTTGTGTACCCACCATCATTAACGAACTTTATCCGTACTCTATCTATTGGGTTGGGCAATAAGTTCGTGCGGTTTTTTCACCTTAATTTTTCACTGGGAACCAAACTTTGTTTGCGTGTTAGTAGCCATTTTGTAGCTCTTGATTTACTCTTTATAAGTGTTCTAGCCGATTTTCTCAATTCTTGCCACACCTCATTTTCTATCGCCTGGAGTGTGAAGCAAAATTTCGACTAGGACGACAACTTCTGATCAGTCCTACTGTTTGACTTCTATCCTGAATCGAATACAACTCAAAAGGCAACAGATATCAAATACATGTGAAGACAAGCCGTAACTGTTGAGAAGACGGCACAAGAATGGATGCCCGCCTCAGAGAGGTTAATTTTAGCCCAGAGGATGTCCCCCTTCCAAATGTGGAGTTTGAAGAACAGCGAGACGTTTACGCACCAGGTTTTGCTCCAGATGTAAAGAAGAACCACTAAGAATGTTGAATTCTAGCGAAAACTAAGTTCAACTGGTTCAGTTGGCGAAAAAACTTCGAGGGGCTCAGTACGAGGTGACCCCTCACATTGAGAGGGCGCGCCGCCTCCGGACAAATTCCACTAAAATGGTATCCTACATTCCAGAATAAGGGGCAAACTCACTCAAACAACCTCTACAAGCCTGAAGCAGTCCCCACTCACTTATTTTGGTTATTTTCTTGGGCAGTTTCTAGAGTTCCAATGAGAAGTTGCAGTTGATAGTCACAAATTGGGTCGTCCCAAACAATGTCGGTTTTCATGGGAAGGAAACGGAGGAGCTGCTCCGTCTCTGATAGCATTAATAGCGGAGGAAAGGTGCTACATGAATCACTTGTTGTGATTTATGTTGTTCTTGAAAAGCAGTAATTTCAGTGCCCCTGAAAAACCGCACGAACTTATTGCCCAACCCAATACATCCTACTCTATAACTTTATCCGTACTTTATCCGTTGGAAAATTGTCACTCTCATCTAGTTTTCCGAAATATGCAAGCTCTTTATGTAGAAGTAGGTGTATATACTTCGTTGAAGCGATTCGTGAGCCGACGATGACAAGCACTAGTCATAAAGATAGCAAAAGGCTCATATTTTCTTCGAAAAACTCGCGCACTCTGAATGACTGGGAAGCTGAGAACATTTCCAGGAACGTTCATGAATACGGAGGGACACGGTCTCACTTCCGTTCCTCCAGTTCTCATTATCTCCACAGTTCCTAGGCAATAATAGATCGTTGATATGAGGGTGACCCAAACGTCTATTGTGTATGGTGGGCGCCGATGATGGCCGCCTCTCGGTGGTCTCGAAAAGCACGCAGCGCCACCGCGCCGCTCGAGCAGGAATTCCTCCAGACAAGAAACTATGAGGCTTTCTTGATAGTTAGCTTTTTTCCTTTCATTGTTCGACATCAAATATGATAACCAGCTATCAAAAAAAAAAAAAAAAAAAAAAAANTCTCGAAAAGCACGCAGCGCCACCGCGCCGCTCGAGCAGGAATTCCTCCAGACAAGAAACTATGAGGCTTTCTTGATAGTTAGCTTTTTTCCTTTCATTGTTCGACATCAAATATGATAACCAGCTATCAAAAAAAAAAAAAAAAAGAAAAATCAGATTCGCCACTGCGGCGACAATTCTATCATGAGCGGCGCCGGTCGCTCGGCGTGCCTTTCAAGGCCACAGAAAGGCCACTGCCATAGGCGGTTCCAACAGCAGCAAGTTATCTTCTCTCCCGATATGCTGTGCAAGGAGGAAAAATCGAAAAATTGCCCTTACATGAGATTCGTTTCAAAAAATTTCTTAATTATTCAAAGGGGGGAGGGGGAGGGAAGATGAAGTTCCGGCGTAGTCGCCAAATTTTCGAATATTTTCATATCATCTCTGTTTCCGTGGTGGAATGAGTACTGGTGGGAACAACTGATTCACTACTCCATCTACGAGATCTAGAGCTCATGAATGAAACTGACCGAGTGCCTCGTTATTTTCGTGTCTTCGCGAACACTATCCATGGGCAGAGCTTCTTGACGATATGCAGCAAGTACGTGTCGGTCCCCAAGTCGTGCTCCGGAAAAATTTGCGCCCTGTCAGGATTCATGTGGGATTCTCTAATAACATGCTTTTTCTCTTATAACGCAACTACGGTAGACAAGCTTTGCAATATTTCCCTTCCAAAGCACCTTTCAATCATATTAGCATTTGCAAAAAAAGATATGAGCATTCTCACTACAATCTACGCTCTCATGTGGAGGCAGAAGAACTCCTCTTACGTTCAGGACTTTTTAATGATCCTGTTCTTCCTGGAAATCCTGCAATGGGTCGCCCTAGGTCTTATGCTTGCAGCAGTGCTAGCACATGATACGTGGCTGACCTCATAGTTCTCAATCTCGCTCTCATCCACCATCAAGGATAATGAGGAAGATAATCCAGCCGAACGCTACCGTCCCTCCAGGACATCCTTGTACGTTCATAGCAACTCTGCAGCGAATCCCTCTGCTAACAATACCTTCAGTTTGCTGTCTCTGCCACGGAGTTCCTGTTATGCACACACTCGTAGTGCACTATCTTGCAATTTAGCTCAGCGCTAACGAAACTCGGCATTTTGTGAATTCGTGGACTTACGCTGGCGCGATAATTGTGATGAAAATATTTACACAAGTACATTCAATTATACTTAAACAGCTATAGGAACGTATTTATAAAGTTAGGCTGTACTTTGACTGCAAGGTTGCTCCACTGGGAAAAAATTTTCCTTGAAAAAAAGTGCACAAACGTTAACTGGTTTTTCAATATCTGCAAAGAAAGTGCAGGCAAAATACTTATTTACCCCGATGCCTGTTTTGTACATACATTTGATGTCTGAAGGTGTACAGTCCATACCTTGCAAACCTGAAAACAGAGACGCGCCGCTCCACCTACGCGGAGCGGCAGAGCAATTGTGGTTATCAGAAAATGTTAGAATTGTTGCTACTTCCATACCAAGGAATGAAGGAGTAAACTGTGGAAGAAACACGCAAAGCAGCACCTCCGACAGGGCACAAGAACTACAGCGCCCGGCTGGACTGCCGCGTCGCGTGAGTGTGGCGGCGCGGCCTCGTTAACTCGGGGTGCAAAGTCGATTGACGTCCATGTACATACGCTGCGGTTACTCACACTACCTGTCGGAAGGACCGCAGCAAAAAGAGATCTCGACCATGTGGTTAAGAAGCGAGAAACGCAGAGATGGAACGATTCGTAAGGACCGCAACAGAAAACTGAAGGAACCGCAGTAAGAAACCGGAGGAAGCGCCGGTCACCTGTCGTTCCGGCTTTCTGCTGCTATGCTTATGGACTCGAGCATTAATTCGTTTCCGTGGGTCATTCTCAATATACTCACATTGTTATGTAAAAAAGTCGCAATTCTGGCAGCGCCGGAGAGCAAACGCAGCAGCCAGTTGGTCTACCGCGCCGCATGGGTTCTCCGTCGCGGCCTCGTTTCCAGGCGTGCAATAACGACTAGGCTCCTTGTACTCCATTCGCCAACAAGGACTAGAAACACCAGGAGGCATTCAATTTTATCATATTATTTTGTTCATAGAATGATGGTGAATATGACCTGAAAATATCGCAAAGCGCATTTAACCTGATCATGACTCAATCTTTACTGCTTATATTCTAAAAACTATTTTTCACATAATTGTAACTTTACATTCTCAACGTCATTTTAGGCCAATGATCGAGCGATATTCACCTGCGTCATTAACATATTTTCTAGCAGTGTGAACATGCGCCGATGTTTCACCTTAATTTCGTCAGAACTCTGAGCTCTTGCCTGTTTCTGCCTCGCCTACGCTCTTGTCAAAAAGCAGTCAGACTACTAACTCCATGCACTACCTAGAGTTCCCCGTGCAGACATCCAGACCACCGCTACATAGGACAGGCTATTTTCTACTACCTATAGGAGAATTCAGTGGCTTGAACCCACTCACACGTGCCGAACCATCTGCGCCTCGACATTCTGATTGTCTGCCAATCTACGCCTAGGTAAACAAGTGATACACAGACGACAGTAGGTAACTGAAAGGTTGTCCTATTTCTCTGGGGCTGCATGCATGTCATGGAGATTACCCAAAGTGAACATATCAACACCGCAGTAATTTATCCGTCGTTGTCACGGGCGACGTATTTACCCTGGGTAATCTAAATGATGCACCCTAGTTCTGGACAACGATTTGTTTGCATGGCTCTTATCGCTATCCTAGAATGCGTAGCGTTCCACACTTTGAAAACTCCTAAATTCCAACCCTGCTAGTCCTTCATGGCCTGCTGTTTCGTGCATGGTTCACCGGGGGCCTTCGCGTCACCGGCCGAGCTAACATTGCTTGCCACTCATTAACAAGCATATCCAGAGCCTTAGCCTGAATGCATCATTGAGGTAGGGTAAACATGCCTAAGCTGATGTTAAAGTTGGGTAAATTTACTTATCGTTCACCTTGGATGATCCCAATGATGCATGCGGCGCCTGAATGCATACTTGAGATTACCCAGGGTAAAAAAGTTCACGCCCGTGTTATTGACAGGAAATTCTAGAAGGTTTTAGCTAGTTTACTCAGGGTAGTCTGAATGATGATCCAACACAATGAAAGGTGCACCACTCATGACAATATGTACATATGTGAATTCACAAAACCTCAGCCGAACCGCGAGATCAGTATTGCCGCATTCATTCTATGATTGCCGGCTGTGGAGTAACAGAACGCCTTTCAGTTGTTTAGTGTATTCGAAGAAGAGAGCGAGGATATTGCACGAAAGCAAAAGTCTATTTCCTTCCCAATCATATTCTTCCGAGTAAACGCGTACAGGGCAGTGACAAGCAGTGCGATGTAAGGACAGGCTTGGAATTAAGTGCAGCAGGACAGGAAAAATCGCAGTTACAGTGCAACTTACTGGTAACGGCAGGAAAAGTCGTCGGTAGTTACAGTATCATTGCTGGTAATCTATGTATGCTTCTTGATCACTCCTTATGGCCAAAAATAGCCAGAAGTAAGCCGACGATCTTATTTTAAACATAAGATGCCCTCATAAGCCAAAACACCTGGATGGGAGCTGTACGTTCTCACTTTAAACCCGGATTTCCGCTAACTTTTCCGGCTGTTTTACCTGTGGTGTCCGAACGACGTCCTCTTGTTCAGAGATATACGCAGCTCCACGCATTTAACATCTAAAGGAGGCCAGGCTTCCTCGAAAACTTTTCATGTTGCCTCATTGTTACCCTCTTTTTCCAAGGCTGCACTCTCCTCTGCCTCACATCATTAAGACTCCGAAGCTCTAGAGAAAGAAATGAATTGAGGTTGAAGACCAGCAGCTGGTTACTTCGCCTGAAACCGAATGAGGCAGGTGAAAAACGTGATCGCTGGCCTCAGCTGATTTTACGACTAGTTACGGATTAATACATAATTCCTAACTTTTAACTAGGTTGAGTCACAAAACTCCGATATCTTCAAGGAAGCCATATTTCCCAACCCGTAGGGCACTTCGTCGTTCGTCTCGGAAATGTCACGTGCTTTCGTCATCTGTCGTTTAATGTGAAATGCTCTTGTTCAAGTTATGCACTCCAGGAATCCAAGCAATAAAGGAAGCACATTATTATGGAAAACTGGAATTCAATCCCAATTTCACTACGTTCCGTGAGATTTAATGCTCATTGTCTGACCTTCTGGCCAAGTGTTGAGATGGATTAGGATAACCCGCATTAGTGCTGGGATTCAGGATACGTTTGCCACACAGGAAAACGATGGCCAGCCTGATTGGTTACCCTTTAGACTGGCTACATAGTATTAAGAGATGTGAGATATGAAAGTGAGTCTGCTCACCTGGGGCCGCATACATCATTGAGATTACCCAACGTAAACGTGTTGATAGGCTACAAATTTACCCACCGTTAACACGAACGCCAATACGTCTACCCTGGGTAATTTCAATGATGAAGCTTTGCTAAGCCATTTCCTCTTGAGTGTGCGTTCACAAATCCTAGCTCAGGGGTCGCATGAGTGATTCATTGTGATTGTTCAGGGCAAGAATGTTAATAGCTATCGTCATTGAGATTACCTAAGGTAAACGAACGTCAACATGTTTACCCTAGGTAATCTCAAGGATGCATTCAGACCCAGAGCTGAGTTATCCGACCGGATCAAACTGGTTATCCAACAGACTACGTAATGTTAGGGGACGCAAAAGACAGCAGTTATGCGTTCATGAATCCTGGGAGGCGGTCAAGACGTGCTCCGCAACGCGACCGCTCCGCACGCGTATGCTTGTTAGATTCGAGTTGGTTTTTCAAATACTAAGTCTTGAATGTCATCGGTGGACATTTCCTTACAGTTTGTCGGCTCCAATAGCATTCCCTTGTAAAAAAACTTATCAACATTGGTCAACATGTCTACGCTGGGTAATCTCAATGGGTGTGCCATGGGTAATCCGGTATGCATACAGGCAATGTTTCGCTTCTTTATCCTAGCCGAGTATGCCACCTGCAGCCTTTGCACAAGATGTTTCGATAGTCAACTTTGAATGGAACATTCTACCGCCAACCATATGGAACTGGCCTAAAGTTGATGTAAGATTTCGCAGGTAAAGTGTTATTTCAAATGCTTGCGAAACGACAAATTGTGGACATCTGGAACATTTTCAAACAATTACCCATAGAATACATGCGAGAACATTCACTTCAATGCGAAAATTAGCTCAGTAAGCATGTTATTTGAAGGAACAGACTATTGAGTTTCTCCCAGAGTAGCCAGTGCGGGATTATTGGTAATAAATCCTTCCCTTTATATTCTTTTGCAGATAGCATTCCCTGCCTACTTCAAAAAAGTGGTGGAGTTCGATAAATAGTTAAACTTTGATCAAAGTAATTTTTCACTTCATAATTATCCAGAGATACCATCAAACATCAAAAGTCCAATCCGCTGAAAGCTGCCGCATCACGTCTTAGGGTGAGCCATTCCATCCACCGTCATGACTGCACAGGATGACTTCAGCAGATTATCACTTTGTTTGATGCCCGCAGAATCGGCAATCTGGGATATGTTCTGTCCCCATGAAGGCCAGAGATTATGATTACCAATTCAGCGTTACTTGCTGTGAATAACTAAAAATGAATTAATTGAGTTGCAAATTCCAAAGCAACTGTTTCTTTTTCCAACAACAGGAAAAGGGCTGTTGTTGGCATGGATCCGCCATATTTTCTTAGAAATAGCAATAATTAGTATGCATAGAGCCGAATATTGTATTGGATATATTTGAATTCGAAAATTCGGCTTCAATTATGTCAAGATTTTCGATTTTAGCAAAATGAACGATCGAATAGTGAAAATAAGAGATTCGGGGCCTTCTCCTTCTTCAGCATTCGGATTCTTCGGACCGATTTCTGGATTAACAAGTTAACTTAGTATAATAACTTGATATTTATTCACCGCTAACTGCAAAAATTAGCCATATTCTATAGCTATCTAACGTGAGTATCACTGCTTTTGGCTCTTGCGCTTACGTCATGATCAATTTTCAGCGAAGCCTACCCACTGCCAGGATATTGGCTGGTTGCAGGCTCTCCCTGCAAAATAAGAGGTTTTTTTTCTCAGTTGCCAGTTCCTCCTAGAGGAATTTCGTTCCATACTGATGAGCGCATCCTCCACAGCAGCAATTGCGGCAACCTCTACAGTTCCACTCTAGCTATATGTCCCAATCATTTCAGCTTTGGTTTTGGTAGTTATTGTCAAATGTCCTTATATCGGGTATGGAACATCATAAAACTTTAGAGGGTGGCGCGGTTAAGCTCCGTGATTGGTCAATTCACGAGAACGACCATTCGCAGAGCTCAGTCGCGCCGCCTATTCCAGGTATCTACCCTTTCCTTCAAGTTCCGCTACTCAAAACCCCTAAAACAACTTTCTGAGAAGCATTTGGTGCGCAAGTTTCTGATCACATTTGGAAATTGCTCACCACAAAGCTTGTTAACAACTTGTTTTCGAAACATTTGGCTAACAAGCTGCCGACCCCGAAGGCTGTCGGCAACTTGCTGTCACCCTTTCTTGCTGGCAAGTTGCCGATTCCAAAGCTTGGATTCCGAAGCTTGTTGTCTTGATTTTGCCTTTTTATGTAACAACTTGTCAGCCGTGCCGACCACTTGCATTCTCCTTTTCTTGCTGACAACTTGTCGGCCGTTGAGGCATGTTGAAAACTTGTTGTCGCCACTAAATTACTAGCAGACATTTTATCTAAACTGTAACACGACAACCACTGCCCCGGTGTCCTATATGGTTGCATTGTACATGTGCAGGAAAACTAGTGTGCTCTCCTTTGCCGACAAGTTGTTTGGCTGAAAAGTCGTCGACAACTTGCCGATAATCTTCGCAACCGAAAAGCTTCCTGGCGAGTTTTTTTTGTGGGGAGGTAGTCAACAACTTGTTTTGGCTCTTTCCTGTTGAAAGTTTGTTGGGAGAAAAGATCGCTGAGAATCTGGTTTTGGATGACATTGTACGTCAAACTTGTCGGCAACGGTTCGCTAGTTACAGTCCTTGTCGAAAAGTTAGACGGAATGCGCGTGCGGTTCGGTGTCGCTACGACCCCGCCGCGGCGCGGCTCCCAATCGATACGATCCGCCCCACAAGGCATTTTTGTCGTGTTTTTCGTTTAAAAAACGTTCTTTCGCGTTTCATCCTTGCAGTTTTCGCTCTATACTCATTTCTTTACACTTTTAGGATAGTGCACAGCAGTTTTTGTTCCCTCGTTCTCTCGCGTTTCTTTCTTGCAGTTCCCGCCTTCCATCCATTTCTTTACACTTTTAGGATAGTGCACAGCAGTTTTCGTTCCCTTTTGAATTGGATGTGTCTACTTTTGGAAAATAGTGCATATTTTTTTTATTCCTTTTTACATTTCTCGCCCTGAATTGCTATTCTTCGCTTGTTTATAGTTGCATTTTGTTATCTGTCGCTGTTTCTTCGTTTATCGCTTAGTAGACATGATCGGAAATCTATCTGAAACAAAAACATGGGCAAATAAACGAAGAAACAGCGACATGTGAGAGGCGAACGATGAACGCAACATCAAAACAACAGAATGGAACTTTAAACAGGCGAAGAACAGCAAAAAATAGCAAATTAGGGCAAAAAATATAGGAAGGAGTTGAAAATCGGAATATTTTGCAAAATTAGACACAACCAATTCAAAAGGGAACGAAAACTGCTGTGCACTATCCTAAAAATGTAAAGAAATGGGTAGAAGTGGAAACATGCAAGGAAGAAACGCGAAAGAACGATTTTTTTACGAAAAACACGACAAAAACGCCTTGCGGGGCGGATCGTATCGATTGGGAGCCGCGCCGCTTCGGGGTCGTAGCGACACCGAACCGCACGCGCATTCCGTCTAACTTTTCGACAAGGACTGTAGGTCGTCTGCAAGTTGCTTTGGGGCACAGATGGGCTGACAACTTGTTCTTAGGGTTGAGTACGCACAGCGATGCTGGACACCATACATATATTCGCGGAAGGTATCGCATCTCAAATATTCTTCGTTCATAGCCTTTCGCCGCATGGATTTTTTCGGGTCTCAACTTCACTGAAGTAGCAATAAATTAATGAAATTGATGAAAGGAACCGGGCAGTCATTTTTACTCCACTGTCGTCCATCTCTTTTATTAAGCTGCTCGATAATTATTTTGTGTTTTTTCCTGTCCACTTTTCTCTTACTGAAATTGGCACATTCAATGCTTTTTCACAAGCAGAAGCATTCCTTTCGGCAATGGACCAATAAATCAACATCGATTCTGACTGCCCCATTGCATCACAAAAATGCACATTTGAATTTACTGGTGGTTTCTTCCCTGAAGGCCAGGCCTCGCCAAAATCTCGGAATCGTCACTTCGTGGGGTTTACTTCCTTGGAGTTATTTGGTGTTTATTAACATAGATGTCGTCCATGCGTGAGTAAAACAAAATAACACAAATATAACAATATCTAACACCATTACTCAAGCATATCATAACATTACATCATCAACATCCACAGTACACACTGAGGTGAAGACATATGTAGAGATCGAAAAGATAAACGAGGAAGTACGTAAGTGACATGGGCTTGGATGCACCATTGAGTTTACCCAGGTTAAACATCACGCCGCCCTTTTACCGAATAGTAAAGTTGCGTGATGTTAACACGTTTACCCTGGGTAATTAATGCATATCATTCACTCTCTTGAATATCATTGGAAATGCAATTCTTTTCAGGACTTGATAATAGTTAACTAGGAAGTGTTTCTTACCATTCTTCCTGCTTATTTTCAGCTCGAGTTGATTGACTATCACCTACTTAAGATCAGAATTCGGAAACGATTCCTTGATGGTGATCATTCATTCATTCATTCATTCATTCATTCATTCATTCATTCATTCATTCATTCATTCATTCATTCATTCATTCATTCATTCATTCATTCATTCATGTCGTTTTATTATTTCCTACCTTGCTGCTCCGATGTTGAAGATATTTTTTTCAGTCAGTCGTCCATTTGCGCCGGAAGTGATGGCGACGCTTTAACGCAGACGTCTAAGTACATTCTTTCATAACGAGAGGAGGTTCTCCGTATGAAGAGCTCTACCGCAGATCCTTTCAGCTGACTTCCCACTCTTAGTTTGCCTACCTTCATCTCAAGCGGGCATCTGCTCTGCACTGCTCCTACTTTTTGCCTAAAATTATTGCATGGGAGACTAAAGGTTTGGGCCCGCTCGCATGTGCTGCACAAAATGCAGTCTTCCACTCTGATTGCCTGCGCATCCACACTTTTCATTGGTAGTCCCGGTTTTTTTTTGTTTTTCGCTTCGTTTTTTTTTTCATTTCCTGTTTCAACCTGTCAAGACATGTCGGTTCGCATGCCCGGAGACCCTTATCAATATGGTCAGCTGTAGATGGTATTGGTGCGATATTCTGGAGTTCCTGGTTTCTAGTTACGCTTTAGCCACTTGAGCCTTGCTATTATTGATCGAGGGGCATGGCTAGGGGCGGGGCTTTACTGCAAATTCGGTCGTTCAACAGGACGTGGTTCGTGGTTCTGAACTAAAGATTTTATAATCCACAATTGGTAGAAAGAGGTTCTGGAGAAATTTGCTTTAACTGAAAGACTTGAGATTTTTTTTATAATGTAGCAGCTGCCATCCTCAACTTTTTCTTTTAGAATATAATTTTGCAGCTGCTCTGTTGAAGGCATGTCTGATAACTCCACAGACTTCTCAAAGCTGCCAGCACAAAAATTCACAAAACTTACCATGCAGGAGGAGTTGGGGTTCTGCAGAGTTGATTTTCTATTGATTGTGCTCCTGCCAATCTTATCTTGTATGCCCCAAGTTCAGAGGATGAATTTGACGTCGAGTAACGAGAAACCAACTAATACTCTAAGGCTCATGGTTGTGAAAAAAATCTAAGGGGTGTAAAATTTCCTACAGTGGTCCCAGCGGCGTTGCAACGTCACGACACTGAAAAAACCGCAACCAGATTAGCGACACTAAGAAACACATCTCCAGGAAGTTTCCACGTAAGCAGAAGTTATCAATGTTCCATTTAATTAGCGCCCTTGAACTGACTCATGGTGAGATTAGCTCGTACTGGCCGTACTTTACGCGTTTAATGTCGCTACTACGGCAGATTTATGGATTCGTGGCCGCTAGGCACTGACGCCCGTTTCCTTCATTGTTGAGTTCGGCTCTTGCGGGATTCATGAAAGTTTTGCTGAAGGTCTCTAACAACTTTGAAGCGAAAATCCTGTTCACTTCCATGCAAAGCTTGTTCTCCTGTGCTACGCGAAGGTGGGTTGAACAGTTTCCGGAATGACCACAATATATGTAGTAGTTGCTGTTTCCCAAATATTTTTATGGCAGTGCATTGATGAACCCTCCATATGGAAAGGCTGAAAATGTCAAGGCGATCTGACAAAGATTCTGTTTTCGACAAACTGTTTAGTTCAAGCAACTAAAAATGCTGTCAGCTATTGATAAAGATGAAGTTTAGGCGATCATTAAATCTTTTTTTTTGAAGGGGAAACGGGAAGGAAATCAAATCGCATCAGTGTGGTGGTTTTCGCACCTCATCATATTTATTGCCCAAACTTAGTTTTTGGATTTGGAAAGTAGAGAGTAGCCACACGCGAACAGAAAATGAGCCAAGCGCTGAACGTTCTTCTTCTTCTTTAGCGTTTGTCCGGTGTGATGGCGGGGTCCGCTTTGCTGATTCGCTGACCCCATTTGGCCCGGTCGTGCGCCTGGTCCGGGTGGATGCCAGCTAATTTCAAGCCGGAATGGAGGGTGTCGATCCATCGCTGCTTCGGTCCTCCTTTTGGCCGCTTGCCGGGTACATCGAGGTTGAGAGCGATTTTGCAGACAGTAGCGTTATCAGCGCGGAGAACATGGCCGTACCAACGAAGACGTGCCTCGCGAAGCTTGTCTGCCATCGTGGCGATGCCAAACCTGTGCCGAATGTCTTCGTTGCAGATATGGTCGCAGCGAGTAACTCCAGCCATCCAGCGCAACATCTTCATTTCCATGACGCATAGACGACGCTCTACTTCTTTTAATGCAGGCCAGCACTGGGTCGCATATAGCGCGACGGCTCGGATGACGGTTCGGTAAATCTTTGACTTTAGTCTATCTGGAAAGTTCAATTCGCAGGACGTAATCTCCAGAAAATTTTTTGAAAGAACAGTACCGCTTTTTCACAGTCCTAAAAAGAACGTAACCCAACGAGTAACTTAAGCTCTTGTTCTGAACAGTTGGACTGGAAAAGAAAACCGTAGCTGTAAATGGAGCATAGATTCAGTTCTACATACCTCCCTCACCCCCCCCCCCCCCCC
>JARK01001338.1:4501840-4514316 GCA_000688135.1 Ancylostoma ceylanicum | reverse complement strand
AATGAATGAATGAATGAATGAATGAATGAATGAATGAATGAATGAATGAATGAATGAATGAATGAATGAATGAATGAATGAATGAATGAATGAAAACGGCAAACGCTGTCTTTGCATGCAGTGTATGAGCGCTTTCATCCACATTGAAACTGGATATGATTGCGTTTTCGCTTCTGTTCCCCTGAATTCCTAGATTTCAGCGACTTCAAATTTCAATGGAAGTCAGGACCTCTGACATTAGCCCCTTTCATACAATTTACCTTCACTTCGATCCCTTTTCCTGAGACATTCTAAAATGCTCCCTCACCCCCTTCAATTTCTATTCTCCCTACTGTGGAATCCTCCAGAAAAGTGGCCACGTTAAATTCTAATCAAATTTCCCTGACCATTTGATCTTCTTAATTGGCGCTCACAAATTCTTCCTAAAACATACATATTTTGTAGTGCTCTGATACATTTTTGAATTATGTGGCATAACAAAATTATCTTTGAATGTGAGATCAAAACACCTGGTTGTCATATTGTATTTATTATCTAGCTCATTCTGCTCTTGTTATTTTTTTCCGTAATAATCCTATGGCAACAGCTTTTATAAAATTATGGACAATTTGTCTTTGTGTCGATTAGATCAACTACCAAACACTCAATTGCTCCATTTGTTATTTTTAGTTCCAATACTTCAGCCGATTCAAAGTCTACATGCCCTTTTGTTGTCAAATTAATGGAAACGTTCGTGTTGATGATGCAGTCGAAACTATGTTATGCAAAAAAATGCTTTCCTTTCTTGGATGTTCTGTGTACTCCTCAGTTGTTCTGATGTCTTTTGTTTCCATCATTCTGAGGAGAAGTCTTTTCAGTGGAAAAAACCGGTTCAAAAAACATTTCCATGTTTGGTTTGAGATAACGTACTGGCCAAGGAAGTGATAATTTTCAGGGCAACATCCATGATGGCGATTATCCAGTATAAAAATGTCGACGTCTGTGTGAACAGTGGGTAAATTTTCATGCTACGTATTAAAGCACTAACTCTGTGTATTCTCGATGATGCCTATCTTGACAAAGGGCAATTTTGTGAGCTCGCAAAGCTTTTACCCTGGGCAATCTCTAGACAAATTTATGAGTCATGGATACACCTCTCTTTGCTGGTCTCAGTGATTGAGTCAATGACTAATGGTGGATAAGTTTATGGGCTATCAACACGTTCACCCCAGGCAATCTCTATTATTCATCTCGCTGCTGTTTAGCTGAAGACCCGAAACCGGGAGAGTAAACACACTTCTAGCTTAGTATTTTCAATCTATGCTTTTCTACGTTTTTTTTTGTTTACGGAGCGGCAGCAGGCTACGTTTTATCTGACTCATTCGACTTCATTTAGACCTCCTTCTCTTGGTCATACACTCTTTTACTCAGTGTGTTTTTTCATTAATTGTCGTCACGGCAATTAAGTCTCAACAAGTTTAGCAGCATAATTAAAAACTCATCATTCTTACAACTTCGCGTCATCATTTGGTCGATGTGGGAAGTTGCAACTTATGATTTCTAAAGCATTCATCATTTAAAACCTTGTACACCAGTGAACCATTTGTGCACATCAAACCGCGTGATGCACCGGTGTCTCACTCGCACGATACACCATTGTCTCCCTTTAGCGCTGCATTTTTTTATCAGGTATCGAAGAACCACCACATCCTTTCCGGAAAATAGATGTGATATCCACCGGTCTCAGTATCATAGCATTGGTTCACATTCTAATTTTTACATCCCCCAATAATTCGAATGAAGTTAACTCTTAGTAATTTTATTTTTCAACTAATATTGTCAGGATTCGCTTTGTAGTCTCCTTTGACCGTCTCCCTCTTCCTTTATTGCCGTCATTTGAAACTTAATACAGTATGTGAGACAACCATTTGATACACGAGCAAGTCACGCAAAGGGCTAAGGCCGGCATCGGATTCATTTCCTAACTTATATCCGTGCAGGCACGTATCACGTCACGTTCCTGTAAGACTGCTTATGAATACTACGTTACCCAGGGTAAAGGTCTGAACGCCCGTGTAAACGATGAATTCATGGTTAATCCCAATGATGCATGCTGGATCAGAATCCGGACGCATCGTTGAAAGGTCAGATAGGTTCATACCCATGGGTAGCAGCTGGGTATAGACAACGTCACATACTTGTAAGGCTATTTATGAATGATACGTAAGAGGTAAAAATGGCCATGTTGACACTTTCCTCATGGGTAATCTTAACGGCACTTACCGGCCTTGAAGCTTTCAGCAACCCCAATGCGGGGTTGAGGTTGCACTTCATGATACGCTGGTAACATGGAGACCTTACCTGGAACATCTGTCTCGTAAACACTCTGGTAAACCCTACTCAGCCGAGATCCATTGTAGGATTGATCAGCAGAGAATCTTTTTCAGATAAGCGCTATCAGACGACATCCAGCGGGGTTCGATTGATGTGATCACCACGTAGATCACTAGCCAATCCCCGTTCAGTCTTTGTTGTATAATATTTTCCCGTTTGCTCGTGTTACTACTGCAGTACTGCTTTCTACTCCTATTCTATCCAAAGGTAAACATGTGCACAAAAAATACTCAGAAGAAATCGAGTGATTCTTTGTTCTGTTAACATTTTCAGAGGTCCTGTTGCAGAATAAGATAGTTTCGGATTTTTTAAGCAAAAGATTTTGGGTTGACTGGACCACTCAGGACCACTAGACATTTCATCGGCTTTCTCGGTGTCTCATAAAATTACCACAAATGGAATTACTGCCAGGAAAGGATTTCTCACGTCTGTCAGTTATGCTGCACGCTAGCTATTCGCTTTCCAGCTATCACCTTATATCTAATTGTCGCCATTTTTTCCTCTGGTCGAACGAAAATTTAATAAAACAATTTCGTCACTAGACATCTACTGTAGTAGCGCGCTCTTAAAAGCAATTACCCTGATACGTGGAAAAACTAGCTGTGTAGGTGAACTTCACGGACTTCTCATCAATTAAGCATATGTGTACTCTCGTTTCTCCTAATTTTCGATTCCTCCAACAATAACTTCTTCAAGGAATCCATAAATAATCTATCTTCTAAACTGGTAACCCTGACCTATTTCTTCCTTCAGGTTTTTTTTCTTTGAATCCCATTACTCAATCCTAAAGAGGGTGCTAAGATGTCTTACTTTCCATAAAAGACTAACTTTTTATCTCCCAAAATTGATATCAGCGCATCGACTCCCAGTGCATTGTCGATACGCAGCTCACATGGTCTCGGATTTTGGCTAAGGTCCAAGTGATTTGCGTTTTCAAGTTGATGCTAGAGCCAGGGGCGGACAAAAACTGAGCGTAATGGGAGGGGGCATGGAGAAAAATTGGGGCCATCGCTGTTTCCGGGACACGGATGGGAAATTAAAATATTAAAAACATTAACTTTTATACTAACTAATTATATTAATTAATAATAGTCATTTGGAAGTAATAATAAAAATAAACATTCAAACATACTGATACAAAGCTTTCATTAATTTTGTAAAGCACGTAATTTCGAAAATTCGGCGATCTGTTGTCGGGGTGGGGGACGCTCCCCTTGCCTCCCCTTCCCCCTTCTGCGTCCGCCACTGGTAAGAGCGGATTTGCAAGAGGTAACGATGTAAGATACGTTTGATGGTCTACGATTCAGGTGGAACTGGATACTGGACATTTCAGGAAGGAAGGGAGGGGCTGGATTTTGCCATTCGGCAGGGTCATGACAGGGACCGAGCCGGGTTTGATATCTTGAGTTTAGGCGGGCAGCCTCACTTCTTGCTCCTTCTGCACGTACCCAAAGAGTTCTCCTCCCTGAGCCCTTCTTTTCCACGGATCAATTCTATGGGTGGAGCCGGAATTTATGTACCTTGGACGAGGTTATGGCAGGGAATGAGCCAGATTAATTTTAGTACTTTGATGGAGTTACTGTGTCGCCCATCCATTTTTTCACTGAGATAAGCAGGAAAAATCCATTTTATCATCATAAACTGACGATTCCTGTGCAAAAACCATCGACTTGCACAGGGTTAGACGCAGTTTCTAGCTTTTTCACTGTTACGCCTACGAACATTTTTTATGAGTTCATCGGAAGTTACTTACCAATGCTAATATTAGTTATGGAACGATAACATCGCATTCCATCGCAAATGTGGTTTTTCTTCACTGTCGTCTCGTTGCGAAGAGGTTAGCAGTGGGCGGGACTTGCTCGATTCGACCATTTGCAGCTTCCAATTTTCATGGATTTCCAGGGTTTGACACTTTCAGGAAGTGGGTATATCCTTCTTACAAACATCAATAGGGAATAGTTTACCATCGTGAAGAAGGGAGCAATTTCTAAGCTCTCAGACTTTACAAATTGCCTGGAGCTATCGTAAGAAATGGTAATTCTATAGCTCTGTGTTAGATTTCATCAACCAACGTTTCCCACATTTTCTCAGATTTCTGCATTTGCACAAGGTCTGTTCAATTACGTTCCACTTCTAAAAAACGATCACGATTCTCATTTTGCTCCCTACCACTTCCCAGACAATACTGAAGATTTATGACCAATTCCCTGATTTCTGCTCCCCATACCCAGAGGTCAAGCAGTCCCATCACAAAACCTCATCCCGTTCACGTCTCGATTGGGTATTTTCGTTAACTTCCGCGCGCGCTTCCTCGAGTTGTTTTCCATCCAGGTCCTGAATTGTGTGATCAAATCCCTTCACTTCCTCCAACCCTGCTGCTCATCCTCCCGGATTACTTACCCTTTTCTTGGAGAAATCGGACTTTTTCGAAGCAATTTCATCCGGCACTAGCACTAGTCATCAGACAACCTCATCAAGCTCATTCTTGCCATAATGCGAGTTTTTGCATGCACCTTGGGCTGAGTGCGTGCTCAGCATGTAAATTTCGTGGATTAATTCACTTCTGTGTTCAATGTACTTTAGATTGCTGATGAAAAACTCGGGACGTACAGTATACGGACGTATAAACTTGATTTGTGTCTCCTGGGAGCCAGCACATGAAGCGCCATGCACTTGGTTTCTTCAAATGCTATTTTCGCCACCTGCTTGATCCAATTAGGACCAATTTGTTCAGTTCTTGAGTTAAATGTTATGGTATTTCTAGGATCTTTGTGGACAATCATATTAGGGTGAAAATGGAGTCTCTTCTGAGGGCTCACTGAGAGCTAATAGATTCAGTAGGAGCTCATTTATTTAGATAGTCACGATTATATGCGTAGCAGCTCTATATTAATGATCTGACCAGAACGAATGAAACACGAACATCCATTTGAAAGTCCGAATATTCAGAAACTTTGGGACAATTTCAGGAAAAAAGTTCGAAAGTTGGGTTGCTCCTGATCATTAGGGAAGTTGAAGAACATGTTCGGATGTACATACGTAGAACTCAAATCCGAGGACCGTTGGTTTATCCCAAAGTCAAACCCGGATGAATTTTACGACGAGCTTTTGTTTCGATTCTGCCATTCATTCGTTCATTCAATCATTCATTCGGTCAATCACTCGTTCGTTGGACCATTGATTGATTGATTGATTGGTTGGTTGATTGATTGATTGATTGATTGACTTATTTATTTATTTATTTGTTTATTCAGCCATTCATTCATTCATTCATTCATTCATTCGTTCACTCGTCCATTCATTCACTCAGACAAATTTTCAGAAGGACCGCAGCAGGAAACCGGAGGGACCGACAGGCTGCGCTTCTTCCGAATAGCTGCTGCGGTTCCTCCGAAAATTTGTCTGAGCGCGTACATTTCTGAAAAAACGCGCTACGCCACCGATTCCATCTTGGTGGTTCACCCCGTGGCGGTAAACCACACACAAAAATGATGACAGGGATGAAGGTCGGTGGTTTTGCGGCTGGATATCCCATGGAAACGAACCCTCTTCCGCTAATGTGGAGACACTATCGTTTCGTTGACCGCAACAAAACTAAGCTCCGTATATAAGGAGGATTTGATAACGTTCACTCTCTCTCCTGCATTCTGCTGCGGTCCTTCCGGTTTTCCGCTGCGGTCCTTCTGAACTCTTCCAGCAGAATTTGGCAGGACTATTCATCTCTGTGTCTCTCGCTTCTTAAAGGCAGCACCCACGGAAATTTTCGTCTCGGAGGCATATACTTGATGTATCGGGGCTGCTCAACGTTTCCATAAAGCTAAAACATTCCAGGAACGCCAAAAATGTTCCTAATAAGAGTTCATATTTAGGTTGTGGCCAAAAGGAGTGGTCGAGTTGCTCAGGCCAGGAGATGAGGGCCGATATCAAATGATCGATAATGCCGTCTCTTTTATCCGATCGTTTTCCGCGCATTCAGGATTTTGGTCTTACATACAGCCTTTTTTGAAATTCATCGGAAGAATCACCCATTGGAAAATGTGTGGCGATTAACAAAACCAACATTGGAGAAAGAAAACTTTATGGAATGCTCTAATGGAGGAGAAATGGCTTAAAATATAAATTTTGACAAAACTAGCCCTAAAATTAACCAAGCAGGTATGAACACCATTGAATGCGCGTGAAAAATGTTAGTAGTGCATAAAAACAACAAAGAATATTCGGAAAATTATGAGAATGACCCTCAGTGAGAGAAAAACCAGTGAATTTCGGGATTGCAGCGGATCAGCTGATTCCACGTCGTTCCACGGAACGCACTCTGTTTAGCGGGCGAAAAACTCGTCGAAAGTGATCACCGTCACGCAGAAGTACTGGTTACTCAGCTGAACGCAGGCCATTTTTTCAGCTCTTGTTGTTGGTGAACTGTTTGAGATGTACTAAAGTTTCTGACAAAGTAAAAATATGAGAGGCCAAAGTTTCCGTGGGTGCTGCCTTTAACCACACGGTCGAGATCACTTTCCGGTGCGGTCTTTCGGACATTTTGTCTGAGCATTCGGATTCTTCTTCTGTGCTGCCATTCAAGTGGAAGAAATCAGCAAATTGAGCAAAATTTTCAGAATCATGTAATTCATTAGGGAAATAAAAACTTATCTTTGGCTCATTTTTAATTCTATGCTTTTATTTTTCGTACTTGAGCTATGATTTTCACTTATTGATATTCATCTCCTGCCATAAAAATTGTGTACACGGTTGGCATCATATCTGTACGAACTTGGTCTACATACAGTCACATTCGTGCACTCATTCATACACTCAGTCGTTTTTTTCACCCATTTGTACCATTTCATACCCTTTTTTGGAATTATGTCGTGGATTTTTTGCTTCAAGATTTGGAGCCGACAAAAGCGTCAGAGATGAGTGTTACGTATTTGCGAGTTTCGGGTCACTGTTCCCCACGAGTTTTCTCGGAAGGGCTGCTCGCAAAGCTGTCTGCCCTACGGGGCTCCCGGTCCGAGTGGTTTAACTCGAAACTGAGGGCTTGTTTTCGCTGCCGCACTCTTTGCTCAAGTGTGGGAATCCGAGGGTATTTTCCCACACATCGGCTATTTTCCACAGATGTTTTGCTGGAGTCTTATTTATAGCGTCGCGTCAGCCGAAGCGGTCATATTAGCCGCAGTAATTTTCGGGAATCGTCTGGTTTTTGAAAATGTTGTTTGCTCCTTATTCAGGGCAACCATAGGCTGACCTTTTGAAATATTCATACGTCCACTTATTTATTTTTTCATACTTTCGTTCAGAAGCAAAAATTCTTTTGTTGTCATAGTCATCGATCCCTTCCTGGAAATTTCCAATAGTGCGAGAACCATCGAAGCCAACAGGGCGTCAGAGTTGAAAGTTACGTGCAAGTTTCGGTCACTTCTCCCACGTGTATCCTTGGAAGGGTTGTCTTCCCAGAATGGCTTCCCCGCAAAGCTGTTTGCCCTGAGGGGCTTGTTTTCTAAGTGGTGCAACTCAAAACGGCTTTTGATCACGTGTTGTGCTCCAGTATGGGAATCCGTGGATATTTTTCCGCCCTTCAGTGATGCCCCCGTAGGTATTTGGTTGGACTCTTATTTACAGCATTTCGTCAACATATGCGCGCGAATTATTCGCGGTAATTCTCGGAAATTGCCTCGTTTTCAAAAATGTTGTTGCTACATATTTGGGGCCAGCATTGGCTGCACTTTTATAATGTGCCCCATCGCTTCAGTTTGGACCTTTTTGCCCTAGGAGAATTCGGGCAACAAAATGAGGTTTAAGGGAGGAACGATGACGTCGTTTTCATGGTATAGCGATAAAACAAGTGAAACCTTGGCAGATATATGGTTAAAGGTGAAAATACTAATAGAGGATGTATAGTAACATTCGTGATGAATTTAGTAATAATAAACCCTGAACCCTGAACCCTTAATGTATTTTGGGAACGATAGTGTTGCGTGCTGAACGGGTGACAACTATGGAGAGTGAAAATGTGTTCACACTTCGTTTCACCTCGACGACTTACTGCACGCACTCCGGAAACTGTACAGCAAGAATACATCTCAAACAGACTACCACATCGAGTTAAAGACACAAGACCATTTCCCTCTACTTGTATCCATTTTCTCAATTGTTCTTGAAGCTCCCATCTTCTTGCATCAACTTTGGGAAGAATAGCAGCAACTGAGGGAATGATAGCGACAAATAGGGAGAAATGCCTATGAATACTCATTATTGTGGCACACTTAATATTAGGTTGTTGCAAAATCGATGTCGGATTTTGACAGTTGGAATTTGAATTGTCATAACTCGGCAAAGACTGAACCTTTTCTGCCGCTTTAGCACATTCTCCTGCTGAGATTTCGTTCCACTAGGCCTGAAGCCAGGCTCTTTGGACCCAGGAAAAGCGGCGAGATTGTTTCGAGCTAACGTATTTTTGAGGCTTATCCTTCCTCTCAGGGATGGGTCCCACCGTTTGAATTTATGGTCACCGGTAGGGGAACAGTCCGCTGAGTCAGACAAATACGAAAGAGTCTTGATCTCCGCCTGCATCTACTTCCAGAGCGTTTCGTATGAAAAGTGTGGTCTAGAGCCACTGTGAAACACTACATAGAAGATGAATCGGATGAATCCACTTGTTCAGCTTTTTCCAACAAGCTCGCTCCTCCGATGGCGCCAAAAATAATAGAATAATGAACCTCAAGGCCACCTTCGAGATACTGAACATGTCAATGGAGCTGATGAAAATTACGACAATGCTCAGGGTATTTTCATTGTATTTATCACGATCGAAAATAAAAATATAGCTACGGTTAGCCGTTATGGCACCGCAAGATGGCGAACCCGGCGCGCGGCGCGGTGGCGCAGTGGAGCACGTTCGAGAACGCTAATTCGTCATCTCCATCAACTCTTGCTGTGTGTTGCTGGTAAATTACTCGCTGACATCATGGCACAAGAATTCTCCTGGAGAAACCTGCGGAAGGAGTGCATAAGAATTACTT
Organism: Ancylostoma ceylanicum; assembly: GCA_000688135.1. NCBI lineage: Eukaryota > Metazoa > Nematoda > Chromadorea > Rhabditida > Ancylostomatidae > Ancylostoma > Ancylostoma ceylanicum. The sequence continues at coordinate 4,504,927 of JARK01001338.1, read as the reverse complement.
TGCATCCGATTATCTCTTCGCCTTTCTTTTCCTAACCATGTGAGAGAAAACTCTTTCTTTAGCGGGTAAAGTTGAAGTGAACACTTGAATATCGGACATAGTCTACACGTAGTCTACACGGCGAAGGAAGTTTGGCCTATGCTGGAGCATGTGTATATGTATGAACTTCGTCCCTTGCTCCTTAATGGGGATGGTAGCAAGAATTTACAGCAAAGAAAACCCACATGAAACTCTGAAATTCCACGCAAGACGTGATAGAATTCATCATTTCTCATGGCTACACAAGAACATGAAGCTAAAACAACCATCAATAAATCCGCCTAGAATTTTGAGCAGATGAACCGCAAAACAAAATCTCGTATGTGTGGGAGTAGAATTAAGGGAAAAGATCAGTGACAAAAGTATGAGAATTGAATTGGATTCACCAATTTCGTACTCTAAAATTATTGATGTTGTATTTATTTACTTATTTATTTATTTATTTATTTATGAATACATCATGGTTGATGTGATTAATTAATTAATTAATTTTATTTTCGATCATACAGTGCGTTTCATAATTATAGGACACCCCAGAATTTCCCACTCCCAGGTTTTCCTCTGACCATGGAATTTTCCCTCTAGTACCATTGTGATCAGCACCTAAAATAACCTTGGTACCCAATTTTTGAGCTCACAGCAGCAACTCTGGTTTTTTAAAACTTTATTTTTCTCTTTCCGCACACTTCGCGGTCATGACACACCTTCAGATCCTATCAAGTTTATTTGCCGCACAATCGAATTCACGGAATTTCGATAATTTGTGGAGCATCCATCTATGAATCACACTGATTTCACACAGCCCGCTACTCCTGCTCTTTAGAGGGAAACTGAGGACATGTGCGTCGATAGACATCGGACATGCGAAACTGCCTATCTCAATTTCTCAGCCGCTCATTGCTGACGGAGACGCACTCAAAACTGGCTGACAAGGACCCACTGTAGTCCCACTTTAGAAATACAGTTAGCACTAGTCACAGGCTACTCCGTTGGCTTTGCTAGGTGGCAATCCAAGTAGGTAACACTCGCCCGACATCGAGGTTCTCCCACATTTATTCACTAAAACCTGCGGATGGGTGGTTCAAAATGACGGATATTACTAGTTGAGTTTTCTGAGGTCCGGCGCTGCCAGAGCAGACAACGTCCTCTGCTTGCTCAAGTGTCTGCTCCGCGCGAAATAGGCAGTAACTGATAACATGTTAGGAACAAAATATCACAGCTGATAAAGTGACCAAATCCTGTTCCAAGCACTGTGATTGGTCATGAATGAGGTGACTATATACTAGACTTCTAATTACGGTAAATGGAATAGTTGTTGACGTGATAACGGAAAACAGACAAGACGTTCAGGAAAAGGAGTTTTTTCGAGGTTGATGTCGCGTGTTTGGGTTCACTTCCCGGCGAAAGCCGACCAGGCCAGTAAGAGAGTGGAACGTGGTCTAACAGTGCAAGAAATCAGAAAATGCTAGCGAGCAATTTCTGACATTCTGAGCCGCCGATTCATGGGTTTTGATAAGAAAATATGGGAAAACCTCGATGTCGGGCGAGTGTTGCCTACTTGGATTGCCACCTAGCAAAGCCAACGGAGCAGCGTGTGACTAGTGCTGACTGTATTTCTAAAGTACGACTACAGTGGGTCCTTGACACCCAGTTTTGAGTGCACCTCCGTCAGCAATGAGCGACTGAAAAATTGAGATAAGCAGTCTTGCCTGAGCAATGTCTATCGACGCGCATGTCCTCAGATTCCCTCTAAGGAGCAGGAGTAGCGGGCCGTATGAAATCAGTGTGGTCCATAGATGCTCCATAAATTATCGAAATTCCGTGAATTCGATTGTGCGGCAAATAAACTTGATAGGATCTGAAGGTGTGTCATGACCGCGAAGTGTGCGAAAAGAGAAAAGTAAAGTTCTAAAAAACCAGAATTGCGGCCGTGAGCTCAAAAGTTGGGTACCAAGGTTATTTTAGGTGCTGAACACAATGGTACTAGAGGGAAAATTCCATGGACAGAGGAATAGCCGGGAGTGGGAAATTCGAGGGGTGTCCTATAATTATGAAACGTACTGTATGAGTGTTTTGCACTACGAAGACTATGAAAAAACTCACAGAAGAATTCCTATTCGTTCATTTCGTTCATTCTTTCGTGTACGGGTGAGTAAGTCTGGAAATTCGGTGCTTCCGGAATTTTGTTAGTATGGCGAGGCAGAAGGCAGACCTCGCTTTGTGCAATATTTATTTATTTATTTATTTACCAGTCTGGCCGTCCGGCTGACGCCGGACTTCCAGACTTTTCCTTATGCTCGCTTCGCTCGCATGACTTCACCTTGCATCCATCCTAATAGAATTATGGTCATGCAAATTTTTGCTCCGTTTCCCCTAAATGCCTCTCCCATAAAAAAAGGAACTGATCAGAGAGAACTACTTGCGTCTCTCAGAACAATTCTATCATTCTCTCGAGTGAAATAGCTTATTTGTAGCTATATGTAACCGATTCAACCTGGAATGAACACGGGAAATGCTTTATCATTTTTGTTTGTTTTCGCTGATCCATTGATAACAATCAATTTGAACGTATAAGAGGACGGTGCGGTGTGCTTAGACACAAATGAGGATATAACATGCAGGAGGGGACGTGAGATGGGCAGAATGACATGGGTGGTATAATAGTCCCTGCTGAGGCTGGGCATTTGGTACTTTTCCACTGTATTCACGCGGTACAGGACAATTAGAACAAAGATAGACCTGAGTAAGAACATTTTCCAGCAACTTTGCACGGACACACCTCTTCTCCAGTTGTCGGCCCGTTCGCAGACGTTTCCCCACTTGCGACGCGGGCGCATGCTTGTCACAACGGTGGACCCGTCTCCCCCCCCCCTTGGACGGCGGCGTACCCTTATCATATCGCTGGACCCCCCTCCCCCACTTCGGAAGCCGGCGCACTCTTATCATATCACCGGAACCAACTCCCCCCACTTTGGACGGCGGCGTACCCTTATTATATCGCTGGACCCCCCTCCCCCACTTCGGAAGCCGGCGCACTCTTATCATATC
>JARK01001338.1:4473841-4497456 GCA_000688135.1 Ancylostoma ceylanicum | reverse complement strand
CCCTCTTTCCCTACCCCCCGTACGACCCCCCTTGATAATTTATCGACACACGCTTGACCCTGTATGGGGGGCATTCGAGGAACCAACTCAGTTCTCCATCCTCCCAGACTCCTATGGTACCAATTTGCAGACCCCGAAGCATGGATGGCTTCGTTGGCCACGGGCGCGATCGAATCATCTTGCGTGAATGACATTCAACACATGCATCTAACACGTTATAAGATCCTAACCACATAATATCATGACTATGATCTATGGCTAAGAACCTGCATCCACCCCCAATGACAGGAAGCTGAGATTAGCCCGGTATTTGCAGCAGGATTCGTTTTCGTCTTTGAGTTCTTATACTGAAATGGCATAGCTTATCCACTCCATAGATGATTTCATCGTTGAAAAAATCTTCAGAAAGTTTTTCTGAGGGATCAGAACCGGCTAAGAGACGTCACATGGATGTGGTAATGTTTGAACAGCTCTATTGAAAATACTGTATTCAGACCAGGATAACATTAGGGTGAACGTCATCGATGTTTTGCGGCATTCGAAAATGTTACTACATTTTCGTCATTAGTTTCATAAATATCAGTCTTTGATCCTGGTAATCCTCCACAAAATATTTGGAATCAAATGGAACGGATAACTGATAAAACAATTGGGTTACCAAAGTCGACTAGAAGGTGAATTATATAATATTTGTATTTGGGCCTATACACTTCTTTGGGCGTTCATACTTCATCGCGGCACGACCATCGCGCACATGCAAATTGTTCAGAAACGGATGATCCGCATGCGTGCAGTAGTCGCGCCGTTATCCGACGCAACTTCATCGTCGCGTCTTGTTTATACTTTTCCCTAGAAAAATAGTAGGCTAGATTGCGTCATGCGACAAAACACTTAATTTGTGACGATTTTTCGACTTCGATAACTGGGATTTATCGTTGTTTCCTTTTCTACCAAGTGTTTCGAAACGCACTCTTCACTATGCTTAGCATCGCACATATTGTGGTTGTCGCAACGACATCATCGCTTTACGATGAAGTATGAACACAGCCTCACAATCATGAACTAACAGCTTGCCATCTGTACCCACTGAGTTACTCTAATTTTTGTCCCATTTGCGATATAACTGGGAACGTTCCCATGTGGCCTCGTGTTTCTTGCTGTGGGAAAAATTTTCTTGGGAGAATCGAGTGGAAGCAGTGCTCACTTGTACCTGATTCTGGGAATTTTCTTAAGGAACTGACAGAAAACTATGGGAAGTTATCTAGAAATTGGAGGATCTGGTCAGGAAAGTGCAGTTCCGAGCAGAGTCATGCACAGTTTAGTTCTTACTGAATCTGACCGGAAATGTTTTTCCTGGTAATTTTTGTGAGAAATTGAAACAATCACCCGTGTTCTGGGCATGGATACTTTTTTGGAATGATGTGTGTTTCTATAACTATTGGTATGACTACTCATGGGTAGCAACTTTATATGTTGTCGCATCTATCACTGAGATTACCTGGGGTAACCCCTGCACTCACCCACCAATAGAACGGGATCTGAAATGTTTATGTGGGCCAGAGACAAGGTCACATTTTTTAAACATGTCGATGGGTGCCAATTAAAGGGTATATTCGGGTACGTCATCATGTTTACCCCAGGTAATTTCACTAAGGAATACGGACCGTGTCTGATTTCTCTCCAGTGATGTGTCTTTGTGTAATTCATTAATTAAATAACATCACATCCTGGAAACATACTCCCTGGGAACTCGTACATTTTCTGTCGCCGCCTCCGATGCTACGAACGAGCTCTGCAGCCTAGTCAACCAGCCTTATCTGCATTTGATCTGTTTCATTCTCACCATTATCCTCCGCATACAGTTTTATCCGATGTGCAAAACCTTACCTATCGCACTTATTGTGGGTGCCCGAATATTAAACAATGCATACCAGAAAATAGAGCACGATCGATACAGCAGAAATGTAAATAAAGGCGAAATTCAAAAGAGAAGAAACTGTTTATCATGCAGCTCTCCGCGGTTTTTGCTGGCATTTTCTTCGGGAGCAATGGTGGAAGGAAAATTAAATGAAGAAAGAAACTGATGGTTGATGCTGAAAACGGACGCCAAAGGCGTTCTCTCAGCGACGTCATCTTTGCCTTTCCCAGGAAAACAGTGCAGCAGTGCCCCTGTTTTCCTAATGCTCCACTTTTCTCTTTCTTTCTCTTGTTTACGCTGCACTCTCACGTGTTTTCAACGAGTGAGTGACTAGGTAATGAGATGGAAAGGTGAAGAAACAAAAATATTCAAAATAAAACTGGGTTTTCTGAACTCCCAACAAATTCTGATGCGCGGATGCGCAGACAATCAGAGCACCAAGTCACTAGCCAGTCTGGGGTGTGCAAGCTGGTCCGAGAATACGTTTCACCGATAGAACGTTTTCATGCTAGAAAATTTCGTCTGTTCACATTTCACGTGGGGCCAGTGCAAAACTTGCAAATTAACGCCGTGGTGTGTGAATTGATACCACCAGTGGTCGTTCTCCAGTCTTCGCGTTCTATACGTCTGGATTTCCCGAAAAACTGTAGCAACCCCCGCGTTATTTGAGCTATAGAATGTAATAGAAGCAAGCTTTCATACGTGTCGAAATTTGAGAAAGTGTGAAAGGTAAACAGGATTTTGTTACACCATTCACGGGAAATGCCGGAAATTTCTTGCGTAGTTATCGATGATCTTCTGGTGTGTGTAAATGTAGGAAAGAATTCTTTTTTTTTTCGAGTTTGGATCATTGTCTCACTGAGCGTTTGGTTCACTACTGCGGACAAAAAACGACAAAAATATGTTAAACTAAGTTGTGCAAAAAGTAGAGTTGTAAATACCGTAAATAAAAAAGCAATGCCACTTTCTATTGCAGCACGTGCTTATTCTCCACATGATTTCGAGTATTGTGGAAATATTGACATATAAAGAACTGCGTACAATTTCTGGGCCACTAAAAAATTGCGTTCAGGTGTGGACTGCTCTGAAGCCCGCCGCCCGGCCAGCAGCCGGGAGAAGAGGTGTGCCTGACCAGGAAACGGGAGATCAGGTGTTTGCTTTGCCAGTTTCCGGTTGTTCATTGCTGCCTGAAGAGATTCCGGGTCTGAAGTTCCTGACCAGTTCCCCGGTGTTGCCTGACCATTTTACGGCTCTTGCTTGCCTGGCCAGTAGGCAAGCACGTCTGCTGGCCAAGCAACAAGACCCGTAAAATGTCCAGGCGGAGGACTTCAGAGTATTCAGTAAATTCTGCGCTAACAGAACTATGTACACTAGCTGTCGAGGCTTACTGTTTACGGATGCCCATGGTCAGTGGTCAACGGACCTCAGAATCAACGCACCGGCGGACCACCTGCCAGTATACTCGCGGCAGGGTACAAGCGGAACTATAACCTGCCTAAGTAGGCAGCAGAACTGGCTTGCGTCAGAGTGCATGAATCCACCTGCCACGTAACACAGGATACTCAACTGCCATGGAGCCCCTGAGCTACAACCATACCACCACTGAACTGCTGCACTACTAGGTCCTGGTACACTTCAAAGTGTACACTGACATATGTGACCAACTACTAACCCAACTGACAGCACTACGACACATGTGATATCACGAGTAAGCTGCCACTATCCCTCACCAGAGGTACCACACTGTTAATACGCATATGAAAAATGTAACTGTGCTGATTATACGGCCGTATCCCTTCGCTGCATCCGTCTGTAGTTCTTGCTACACAACACGAACTCGTAGAACTGCCCAAACTCATGGCCCGCATGCTATGTACACAAATACAATTTAAAAAAAACTGAGGGAAGGAACCAACCAATCCAATTGCTAGGAGTCTAACAAGCACAAAACTCCCCGGACGTATGAGCTATGCGCAGCAGAGTGAGCAGGTGCCCAGCGCCTCCGCTCAAAGGGACGCCGGGTTACCTCTAGCTTGGGGCTGCTCATCCTTCTGTGGCCTGTGTACTGGTGTAGCCATCCTCAACCAACATCCATTCACTTCCTTCGCATCCGCTCTCGCGAGTGGCAAACGCTGAATGACCTTGACGAGTGAATAGGCGCGGGTATTTATACACTTTGGGCGCGGGGGCGGAGTTAACGTGCGCGTGCGGGGAGCGAGAGGACCAATGCGCGCGGCGACTTGGCGGCAGCGAGATGGAATGAAAAAAGTCGCACGAAGCCGTGACCCTAGCCGTCGATGGTTGTGCCTTTTTCTTGAACTCGAGAAGCATGCTGCGCAGCAATATCCGATTAAAAGGGAGATCCTCTTTTTTTGGAACCACGTTACTATACCAATTATAGCAATAAAACTAGTTCAGAGTAAAAAAGAGGAGTCAAAACCGAGTGACAAATACATGTTCAACCCAATAAATATCAAAACGAAACGAATGCTAATCAGAAACTAAATGAGAACAACTCCTAAGTTGTCCTTCTTTGGAGATAACACCATAGGTATGGAAGAGGCTCGAGAAACACAAAGAAATGCAAAAAAAAAACGTTTGAAATCTCTTATGTTGGGACGAAAGACGCCTAGAAATAGAATTACGGCGGCAGACGATTTAGATTCCCGGTAGGCTCGACGCGGTCGTGCGCCGCGCTCCATAAGGCCGCGAAAAACGCCTTTCCCCAGTTGACATATAGTTAATGTAGTAATTACTATTCTCTTCATAATCTGCAATTGCACATGTTGCTGGATTAGCAAGAATTGTTGATATTAGGTTGAGGAATTATAAATGTCTACTGTCTTCGTGATCATATTTCTCGACCGCATTGAAACTTTTGAGGGTGAGTGTGTGTTCATTTTAAAGAGCAATCCATTCCGCATCTAATGATTTAGGAAAGGTTTGGATTCCCTCAACTCCCGAATTTTAAATAAGTTTAGAAGCTGACAGATCTAAAAAGTGGAAATTTCTTCTGCCAATTATACAAACATAGAAAAGGGATATCACCGGTAGAACTGCACCAAACTTCATGTAATGCCGTAAGAGGAAGTTTGCTTTGCCCTCCGGCCACATCCGTGCAAAAATCCACTCCTTTAAAATACCCTCAAACTTGGGTAACAGAACCGAAATCCATGGTGCCAATCAGTTTTTTCGACTGCATCCATCTGCACATTTGGATTTTGGTCTCGTTCAAATACCGCCTGATAGCCAAGGTTTGACACTACCAAAATTTTGCTTGCATCCGTGGACCAATCGTTCCTTGGAGGAAAAAAACTTCAAGAAGTTTGATGGAACCAGAATTTGTATGGGTCAACATTTTGACCCATAGCAAACCGAACTCTCCAAATAAAGATTTGGTTTCTTGTGTGGAGGAAGGAGAAGAGTCACTGATTAAGGAAAAAAGTATCTCTCATATTGGGCTCTTGAATATTTGTCGTAATAAAAATTTTCATTTGCTCCTCAAACAGACATTTATAATTCCTCAACCTAATAGTTTTTTTTTGGGCGTTTAGCAGTTTACATGTTACAGTGAGCGTCTATGGCGGTGGCCCTTCTGCGGCCTCGAAAAGCACGCAGCGCGACCGCGCCGCTCGAGATGGAATCCTCTCTAGGTCAACACTCTGTGGTTCTCTTGAAACTCAATTTCTTATGACTCAACATCGAATTTGATGAGCAAGAACAAAAAACCAAGATTGACCACTGCAACGACGACTCCATCGTGAGCGGCACGGTTGCGCCGAGTGCTTTTCGAGGCCGCGGAAAGGGCCGAAAAAAGTCGGGAAAATCACTGTACATCATGTGTGCTTAGTACCACTACTACTTTTTTTCGTCTGTTCGCCTTTATTTCCTTACTCTCTTCGTCTAGGATTTTGCAGAAACTTTTTTCTTCAGCGTTCACTAGAAGTTGGCGGATATAATATTCTACTTAGTCATGAGGCCTATAATGTTAATTTATTGGAAATAAATGGTCTCTACTGACATGATATAAATAATGAAATATGTGGCTGTTCCAAACTACCGTACCTTAACCTCATTCTCTATTATTTATTCCTATTTATTATTTATTCATATTTCTCCTCAAGGGAAGTAATGGCGTATCTGTTATGATTAACAGCTAGTCCAATCCTTCTCGTTTTTCGAGTGGTTACGTGGCACCCCTTGAATAGAATTTGCTTATCTAGTGGTCTCTTGAGCTTTGGGCTCACGTTTCAGTGGCTTAGGTGGCCCATCCGTCTATTCCAGAAAACGTCTATTCCAGAAAAGTCTGGAATATCCTTACTTTTCTTGGCGAATTATCCAGGCCATCAAAGGAAGCAGCTTCGACATAATCCTACATGGCTTTTTGCGCCTTTTTGTCATGTGCTTTCTTGAGTTTCTGGGGAGTCATCTCTTTAATAGTACTAGTCGTTCACTAAACCCACTATTACAATATCTTGCACGAAGGGGTAAAAACTTTCGATACTACTACGCAGCTGGTTACTTGCAGAGCCCTCCAAAGAACGACCAACGGCGTCGACTTCGTTCTAGGTTGTCTCACGTTGTTTGGACGTTGTTTTCTGCTGTTGTTTTATGGTTTCTGAATAGAAGAACAGTGTCGGACAATGGAATATACTTGACAAGCGGCTCACCATTCAATGGTATGACCAAAAATTTCACCCAGCTCTAGCAAAGTCGAGAATATTCCCATAAGCCTTTGTCTTTGCCGTAGCAAAAATGTGGAATAGATAAGTTTAGACGTCATAATCTTCTGATTTTCTGGTGTATGATAAAATGAGAGCTGTGATTTTTCTGAAGCCTTTTCGTATATGCCAAAAGTAGTTTCACAAGTTTTCGGAGCGACAATGAAAGCAAAATGAAATAGGTTTAACCCTATGACGACCAGAATGGCTCACCGGTGAGCCGCGTATCCTTCGGCATTGAGTTTTGATGGTCTCAGCGGTTTCCTTAGATGTGACGTAATTGTAATTTTAAGTCAATATGATTTCAAAAATGTACATTGGAACATTCATGGAATTTTCGTAATAGACAGAGGAGCCAGAACTTGAGAAATTGTGGTTGAGCGCGAAAAAGGGCGCGATCGTCAGTGGACTAAGCATTTCTCTACATCGAAGTCCACCCTCTCATGCTAACCTAGTTTTTTAAGTGTAGTTATCCTTTCATGGAAGAGGGGACGAGCGAATGGGCAAATTCTTCATTAAGTTTTCATAGCCTGATGATGTAATATCCCTCCATATCATTGATATTTATACAGGGTTAATCCCATAAATGCTAAATAAGCTTGCATCAGGATTTGCTCGTCTCCCGGATTTCTTCGCGCAGGTGCTATTCTTCAAGGTCCTCCAAATGATCGTTGAGCATCGATCGAGGAATTTTCTAGTCCAGGAATGAATTGAGAGTTGGAGGTAGGAAAAAGTCCAAGGGAGCTGGATTAGGTTGCTGCTCTGGGACTTATGAAAGCATAACCGAACGAATCCAACCCAGAAGTCCAATTTTTACGTCCTGCGTCTCTTCACATTAGTAGTCTACACGAAGAACAGTTACGCTAACCATCTTTCGTTTTATGAATCTCTGCCATGGAACCAAGGGAGTTTTATATTGTAATTCTTCCCGCCTTTTATTGAGCTAAGGCACAGAAGTGAACGTCGTATATGGTACATGAACGATGAAAACTAAGACTTTGCGACTAAAATACGCTAAATGTTAAAAAAAACTACTGCTGGGAGGTTTATTCAGTAGGGAGTACGGGGTGTGTAGAATCGTGGAGGAAAATGAGGCGTTGTCACGCTACTGTGATTGGTCCATTCAATCAGTGTGCCATTCGCGCTAGATCGATGACGCTCCATTTCCCCACACTCACAGCAGAAAGTATTGTAGCGTCCACACACATTTTTTTTCATTCGACTTACTCGGGAACGAGCATTAGTTCAAGTTGTTCTGTACTCTAGTACTTTATTGGGTCCTGAGAATAGGACGGACGAGATAGTACTACTCACAGTCTCGTCACGATAGGCTTGTACTGTTAAGAACAATCTCTGTGTATCTATTTCAGTGTCTTCCAGCTTTTTCGGTTTTCTGTCTCGTTTTTTTCGGTTTACTGATACGTACACGCTTATGGCCGTAGTATTAATTTTCAGAACTAGGATTATTTTACGTACACGCTTATGACCGTAGTATTAATTATCAGAACTAGGATTATTTTCTGGATTTCATAACGGCGTAACTAACGTTTTGCGACATCGTTTGCGTGCATTCACACGGAAATTGACAAACGCCTATCAAATTTCTCAGCGTGGCACACTTCTTGCTTCAAAGATTAAGTACTTCAGCAGAGCACAATACTTCCTACTTCCGGCTCACGTTTTATCCAACTCCAACAGTTTTCCCAAAAACTTCCAGAATTTTGACGTTTTGCGAGTTATTTTGCACGAAATTTCGCATATAACACGGAAACAGCTGTTTTTCATGACGTTTATGCGCATTCAGCATCTCCACGTCTAGACTAAGTAACATGTCATGTGAGCTCATGCTTCCGGTATCGTTAATTTTGAAGGTATCTCCAGGATATCTGTATCCGCTCTATTTTTAATTTCGTGGAAGCAACACCCACACTGGGGCTAATTCTGGGGGTAGTACGGCAGTAGATGAGGCGAAACTCCACACTTCGAGTACTGCACAGTGGCTCCTATTATTCTCGTCTCCTTTATATTGGGTTGTCCCAAAAATTGTGGCCGTTTTGGAGATGCGCATTCCAAGGCGCGTAACCCCGCTCATACTTGGGCTTTTCCTTTCATATAAAAACTGTTATGATCAGAATTTCCAGCAGATTTTTGCAGTACAGTATAATTTATAGAAAGAGGAAAGAATATCATTTTTCTCTTAATTTTCCAATGTTTCCCTATTTCAGATGCTCTATAGCTTCTTTTCTTAAATTCCCTCTGTTTTCTATGCACGTACGTATGAAGTATGCATACAGTGGTAAGCTAATTTTTGAACAGCTAAACAGTGTCCTAGAAACACATTCCCATGACTTGTGGTTTTTTTATCCCTGCAGGCTCAGTACGTGAGCCTTACACTTGGTTTCAATTAACTACGTCGGACGTCTATGTTCCCTTGCTACCGTAAACTAATCCCATAGAAAACATGTTTCCTGGAGTGCGTGGAAAAGAAAAAAGAGTGGGCGGGGCCTAGAACATTGTCAGGTAGAAGCTTCCGTGTTGCTCAACTAGTTGTTCTCATCTTGAACTCTTGCAAATTTAGAGTCCTGCAGCATCATCATTTATAGAATTCCTCCTGGATTTTAGGTAGATTTTCCCTTAATAATAGACCAAATTTTTATATGAACGGGCATTTTTGGGAAGAAATTATGGGATAAAAACTCAGTTTTTGAGCAAGTTCCATGTTCTCTCATTTTAAAAACTGGGCATCCTTACTGTCATTGTACTTAGCAATAACAGAACAGCAATAACAAAAATGTGTCAATTGAATAATGTATGAGATGAACTCAATATTCGAATATTCAATATGTCGATGTGTCGAAAAGGGAATTGTTCGTGAAAGGCAAATCCCTACACCCTGTGTGGAAGAAGATAGGAGCTGTGAAGCTTTACGTCTTTGAAATAGTCGATTTTTTGGACTGGCCTCCTATGTTTTGTCAAATTAATTGGATAACACTCCATTTTTTTGGCCGATACTCTAGTGCGAGTGCGATTGCCTCTGGAATGTCAGTTATCGCGGGCTTGACTTACGCCAGGAACTATTTTATTCGGCTCCTTTTTCATTTCTCCGATTTTTTCTTTTCGCCTCGAAGTGCCCGTTCTCCAGTTGAACTAGTTAATACTTTGCTAGCTCTGGTCGTTCTTCAAATTATACTGATTACCAGTCTGTCCGTCCGGCTAACGCCGGACTTCCAGACTTCTACTGATGCTCGCTTCGCTCGCATACTTTTAACTATACAAAAAAACCCGAAGAACTTTTGGGAGATACAAATCAATATTCACCCATGTAATGTCAACGATCTCCTGAAATTTGCTCAAAACCGTTTGCGGTGGCCTTCTCTCGTCTCCGCATAGTGATTCAACTTTGTTGGCCCTGCGGGCTATCAGTGTTTGAATGTAACTGATGCTACGCAAATGATCATTGGAATGGCATATGTTTATCTGGCTGTTGTGGTAACTGTGATAAGGGTCTACCGGTGTATATAAGCAGGAAGGGGGGGGGGTGGTCTATTCAGAGACGAATGGAAATGACAGAGTGGGGGAAGAAGTAATGAGGAAGTAGGTGTAAGGAAAGAAGAGAAGCATGTGGGAGAGAATGGCGCAATGAATACCGGCGCACTCCTCATGTAGGATTAGACCCTTTTCCCGCAATTCCCCATTCTCCAGGCGATTCCACACCTTTGAACGCCACCGTGGACCCATCTCCCCCGACTTTGGACGCCGACGCACCCTTATCATATCGCCTGACCCGTCTCCCCACCCCCTCCCCCACTTTCGACGCCGGCGCACCCTTATCACATTACCGGACTCGTCTCCCCCCACTTTGGACGCCGGTGCACCCTTATCATATTGCCGGACCTGTCTCCCCCCATTTTAGACGCCAGTACACCCTTATCATATCGCCGGATCCGTCTCACCACTTTGGACGCTGGCACACCCTTATCACATCGCCTGACCCGTCTTCCCACCCCTCTCCCCCCACTTTCGACGCCGGCGCACCCTCATCACATCACCNCTGTCGCGTATTTGGGTTCACTTCCCGGCGAAAGCCGACTTGGCCAGTAAGAGACAGGAACATGGTCTAACAGTGTAAGAAATCAGAAAATGCCAGCGAGCAATTTCCGACATTTTGAGCCACCGATCCATGGCTTTTAATAAGAAATTATGGGAAAACCTCGATGTCGGACGAGTGTTGCCTAGTTGGATCGCCACCTAGCAAAACCAACGGAGCAGCGTGTGACTAGTGCTGACTGTATTTCTAAAGTAGGACTACAGTGGGTCCTTGTCACCCAGTTTTGAGTGCACCTCCGTCAGCAATGAGCGGCTGAGAAGTTGAGATAGGCAGTCTTGCATGTTCGATGTCACTCGACGCAGATGTGCTCAGATTCCCTCTAAGGAGCAGGAGTAGCGGGCTGTATGAAATCAGTGCGATCCATGGATGCTCCATAAATTTTCGAAATTCCGTGAATTCGATTGTACGGCAAATAAACTTGTTAGAATTTGAAGGTGTGTCATGACCGCGAAGTGTGCGAAAAGAGAAAAATAAAGTTTTAAAAAACCAGAGTTGCGGCCGTGAGCTCAAAAGTTGGATACCAAGGTTATTTTAGGTGCTGAACACAATGGTACTAGAGAGAAAATTCCATGGACAGAGGAAAACCCGGGATTGGGAAATTCGGGGGGTGTCCTATAATTATGAAACGCACTGTATTATATACCGAGCCAAAGCGCCGCTTCGCGACGCTTTGTCTCGGACCCGTGTGCCACGTTACTTTTGGGCCATTTCAACTCCAAAAATATGGTCTGGTAGCGCACACAGGGCCCATGATCTGACATTGTCCGCAACTACGACCACTCTTGTTTCCAGCGATGGGAGAAAGCCACAGAATCCCTTTTGAAGGAGATAGATGCAGCACGCCAAAATAGAAGGAATGACACCAAATTCACATCAAAACTAATGAAGTAAGCTTAGAAATCAAGCGGACGTAGTTGCGGACAATGTCAGATCATGGGCCCTGTGTATGCTACCAGACTATAGATACAGTAGCGGTCAAAATGATATGATCAGATGCACTATTGAGGACAGAATCTCGAACTATAACTCAAATATGGATCGAGCTATTTGGATGAAGTCTCAGGATGTTGTAAGGGTCTAAGTGTCCTCTCTTTGTGCTGCTTGACATTGGCGTGTACTTCTTCCAAGCAGATCTACTGCGTTACAAGTGCGAATTCATTGCTTTATTAACATTGTGGTTTTTCGACTGTATCGCGACATCTCAGCTCCGGAAGAAATTATTCTAAATCGAATCGTAAGCGAGCATTTTGCTGCATTGGTTGCGTTCTATGGCTCTTCTCCTTACACAAAAAAGTGGGCCTGTCAAAAAGTCGTATCAAAGTGAGAAAAGAGAATTTCCTACAATTTCAAAGAAAAACATCGGTCCTGACTGCGAACATTTCTAGGATATTCACCACTAGCTGCTATTCTGGTGTTTGAATAAGAAGTGTATTGCTGTTCATATGCCTAAGATATAATTAAACCGATTTTTTGGTGATTTCGATTAACTAATTTTGTCCTCCCATTTGAGCAACAAAGGAAGCGCAGCAATAGCATTGTAGTGAAAATAATAGACAAATTCGTGCTCAATCTGTATCAAGTCTTCGTTTCTCCCAGTAGTTGAGAGTACGGATGTTGGACAAAATCTATGAAATCCGAGAAATCTGATGTTTGAGCTCAATTATCCACGTTAATGGAGCCTGTGCCAATGCTAAGCTGCCACTGGGAAGCGCTCACGAAGTCTTATTAAATACTCAAATTCGGGTTGGATAGCCCAACCCAGAGGCGAGTTATAGCAAAAGATTCTCTAGTCAAAATGCCTCTGATCATATCATTAAGACCGCTATTGTACATCCCGAGCCAAAGCGCCGTTTCGCGGCGCTTTGTCGCGGACCCGTGTGTCACGTTACTTTTGGGCCAGTTCAACTCCAAAAATAGATACATCCCGAGCCAAAGCGCCGCTTCGCGGCGCTTTGTCTCGGGACCCGTGTGCCACGTTACTTTTGGGCCTGTTCAACTCCAAAAATAGATACATTATACAGGGTGGCGAAAAATTACGTGCGCGTGACATTTGACTACGTCTTATTTAATGTATGAAGTGATCATGCATGCTTTTCCTTTCTCATACATTTATTTGTTTCTTATTATTGGGTTTTGGAGGAAAATCTGTTCTCCAAGCTGTGACGAAGGTTTGCCCATGTCGTGATGGAGTTCCTCTGAGAACCGTCCAGAAGGTTGTGAAGCAATGAAAAGAGGAAGGACACGTTCAACCCAAACCCAGAAGTGGACTGTCAACACCCGAAAGATGCGTGGGGTTACTAGGAAAAGGGTTGACCGAAAAGATGATCTGAGCTTGAACCAGATGGCCAAACAACTAAACATTTCTCGGAAATCTGCCCAAATGACAGTAAAAAATGAGCTTGGACTTCCAAGTTATCGTCCGCTTAGCGGACAAATTCTTGCCGATCAAGCGAAGCAAAATTGGAAGGAAAAACTCAAGAAGTTACGGGAATTTTTCAAGGTGCGCCGCTTTGAGGACGCCCTCTGATCTGACGAAAAAGTTTTCACTGTTGAAGAGGCTCAAAACTCTCAGAATCACCTCCAACTTCTCAGCCCAGGTTTTAGGAACAATGGCAAGCGAAAAAAAAATGCCACACGAAGTCTTTTTCCTGAAAGCTTAATGGTTTGGGGCAGTATCAGTGCTATGGGCAAAACCTTTTTGATATTTATCGACAAAATCGTCAAAATTAATGCAAAAGTCTACCAAGGAGAGATCCTCGAGAAAGTT
Source organism: Ancylostoma ceylanicum (assembly GCA_000688135.1). Classification (NCBI taxonomy): domain Eukaryota; kingdom Metazoa; phylum Nematoda; class Chromadorea; order Rhabditida; family Ancylostomatidae; genus Ancylostoma; species Ancylostoma ceylanicum. The sequence continues at coordinate 4,483,942 of JARK01001338.1, read as the reverse complement.
GTGGTGCCCTGGAAGCAGAAGCATCCCAATTTTATCATCCATCAAGACTGAGCTACAGCCCATGGAGCCAAAAGGACGATCCACTTCCCGGAGACCAAAGCATCAGCTCTTTTCTGACGAAGGATTTGTGGCCTCTCAATAGCCCGGATCTGAATCCATTGGACTTTTCTGTTTGGAGCTTTATGGAAGAGCAACTCAGGAGTAGAAGTGCGAAAATACTGGTGGATTTGCGAAGAGATTTGATAGAAATTCGGAACAATCTTGACGTTAACTATCTGCGCCGCATCATCGATTCCATAAAGGAACGAATTGACGCCTGCATCAAAGCTGATGGCGGACACTCCGAAAATACTTTGTAATTGTGAGATGTTGTGCCTTGTTCTTGTATAAAAATAAATTTCTTCAAATGTTTGTGGACAACCAATAAAATTAGAACGCCTTTTATGGCGCACGTATTTTTTCGCCACCCTGTATATTGTACAGTCGTTCCAAAAATACTTGCCTCCGCCATCCATGGCTAAGCCGCGCCGCGCCTCCTATGCATTATCATACGCGCTGCGACGTGACTCAGTCGACGCGCAGTGTAGCGGGAGGCAAGTGTTTTTTGGAAAGATTATACTATCTGTTTCAAAAATTAGAGCAATACTATGTTTTGCGTGTAGCTGGACAAGGCGCATTTTGTCTCACTTCAAATCGTGGAGATTGAGCACTATTAGTAATCGGATATGTGCCAAAACCTGTCTCGCCTATAACAACTTTACTTCATCTTGGAAGCCTGCCAAGTGGCACGATTGGAGAAACAGGCACCACACCCACGTGTTCATTTCTTTTCCAAGGTGTGGTGTCTTGACGAAAGGCAACACGAAATGATAGATCTTTTGGAGTTAAAGTGCAAATTAAAAGCAACTGCTTTTTTCTCATCCGGACCGTTATTCGGGGCTGAAGGTAGTGAGAACAGTCCGGATAACGGATATTCCGAAACCTATGGAGAACGGCTACACGGATATGAATCTGCTCAACCTTGCTTGCCATCAGCTTGTACAGGTTAGAACGCAAATCAGTAGGATCGGTCGACAACGAGATAGGCGATGCAAATGAAATGTGTTGACAGTCAGACAGCTATAGTGCCACGTCGCGTGTGATTTAGTGCGTGCTGTAGACCTCGATGACTAGAATCTTCTGTAGTATGCTCTTGCAGGTAGGACCGTATGGATGTCTGCAAGGGTCGTCGACGCGGTCAGGGATCCAGAGGCGGCAATGCTTGCCAGCACTTCACGCGGTGGCTGCCGGCGACGGCGACGCAGGGTGCCATACTCCTGGAGGAGTGTAGCGGCTACCATAAGTCCAGCCACGAAACCCTGAGGGCGGTACGCATTCCATACACAGCATTACATCCACTGTGCTAAACCGCAAGTGCACACCAGTGTTAGCTGGCGCGACGAAATCCCTTAGTCCCGGTCGGCAAATGTGTCCACGGCGGTAACTTCGCAAATGGGCGGCTATTTACTCAGTTCAACTCACTGTTGTCCAGTGATTGTCCAGCGGCCGGCCTCATGGTTAGCGACTCCCTCTAGAAGTGAGGATTTTCATGAGTACTGCCTTTGAGGAGCACATGTGGGTCGTTAGAAAGAGGTGGTCAGTAGATCAGGGTCGGGGAAAACGTCATTCGCAGGCTCCGTACAAGTAATCGATATATCGATCGGTGTCGCGTAGATGATGTGACAGCGCAGGTAAAAAAGCTAGAGCTCAAGCTTGAGATGGATCTTTCTCACTATTCTGTAGCAGGGACTCTCACTCATGACACCTGCGCGCTATTACTACTATAGATCTTATGGGTACGGGGATGGAATAATTGCAGCTCTGAAAACATTTTTCATCGTATTTTTTACTTGGTGTTGTGTAGGTCTACCATGAACCTGGCTTGGCATTGCTGAACAGATTCTAAACAGGTTGCAAAACAAGCTCACGAGACATTATGAGAGAGCGATATCCTCAGTTTTCATGACTTTTAACACGGTTTGCAGGCAGCGTCACACCACCTAACACATCTAGGATTTCCTTACGTTTGAACTATCAACAGGTGCTGATCAAAGCGGTTCATATATTTGCACTCTTCGCAAAATGCCGAAAAGAAAGCGAAGAGTAAGTGGTCCAAGTTACATTCGATTTGTGGGTCGTTAGAAAGAGCTGGTCAGTAGATCAGGGTCGGGGCGAAACCTCATTTACAGGCTCCTTACAAGTAATCGATATATCGATCGCTGTCGCGTAGATGTGACAGCGCAGGTTAAAAAGTGTGTTATTTACAGATCATAGGTCTATACGACACGACAATTCCAACATGAAATGTTCCCGAGTGGATAGTGAACTGTTCCACGGCGCCTAACCGATTGAGATTTGCACTAGTGGGCCGTGCTTAAAGTATGTAGCGAACGTGTCTCACTATGTCGAAAGCAATGAAACAATTACAGCTAATTTATCAGAAAGTGTCGGTCATCCCTCACAGAAGACTGATAAAAAGATCCCAGAATACTCTCGCCCAGGGGATCTCTTGAAAATGGTCTCACGATGATTTCGAGATACATATGCATTGCTTTCGCCAGTTCACCCAGATTCCGCTGCTGTAAAAATCTCAAAAACGACTTGTGAAGCGAGGTTCTGCAAAATATAATCACTTAATCCCGAGGAGAGATAGGGAATAAGTGGCAGCTGTCCAAAAACAATCTCAAAACGGAAGGTGGGTGAGACAGTGCCTATTATGTAAGTTATTCACAGTTGTGTACAATTCTACTGAATAGTGGTGGGGCGCTGTACCTGGGAGGAGCGGTGAGGTCCTGCTGCTGCTTCGCGATTGGCTTATTCGTTCAACTGGCCAATCCGCACCCTAGTGGTAGTCCTTGCTGGTGCTCCGTTGAATCACGCTAGAGTTAGACGTCTCACCTTGGTTTTGCAGCGCAGGTAGGAAACATTATTGCTATTACAATTACTTCTTTTTACCAAGGCTTTTGATAAAAGGTCCTTGTCCAAATGAATTGTCTCCTGCTGGCGGTTGTGACGACCAGTACATGAAAGACCAACAACTATCGAAGGTCCCTTGCTACAGTCGTAGTTTGGAAAAGAAGTAACCGTCTACTGAACGAGCAGGTAAAGCATTCGCACCACGATTAGAGTTTTTACTTAGATTTTCGACGATTCATGACTTACAGTTCATTGAGACGTTTTCCAAAATATTTTCAAGTTCAATGCTCTGCGAAAATTTGCCAATCAATCTTTTAAATTGCAGATTCTGCCCAAACCCCTGCCGTCTCCAACGAAACAAATCTATCACGTATGTGCATACAATGACTGTGTACGTAGATCACATTCTTATCCAGATGGAAAGTTAAAGGCCAAAAACTTGGATGAAATGCTTTTATTGACGCAATCCTAGTTGCGGTAAGACTCTGAAATTTGCAGAGAACAACAAAGCAGCATATGTTTGCGCTCAGATTTATCTTCAAGAATCTATTTTTCCTGCCACATGTTCTTCCACATTCGCAACCATGGCTTCTGCAGCAACTTCTTCTCAACTGAAATACAATTCTCATTGAAAGAAGCATATGTACTTATTTGACCGAAAAATCGTGCGAAACCTCGAGAACTGCTGGAAAAATCTATATGTGTGGTCCATTTTATGACAGTAAAAAAGATTGGTGCGGAGAGATCAGCGAAAAAAAATGAAAGCGGGAGTGTGGGCGACACTGAGAGAGTCGACCTGATTGTGAGGAAGACAGGCAGAGCACAAATACTCAGCTATTTTTGTTTTCGAAGTAGCTATATCGAAATGGTGGCAGTCCCGGGGAATTCCTTTCTCCTAACCATATTCGGATGCTACGGAGCGCAAAGAAACCAGATGTACCTAACAAGGGAAGTGCACGAGGCTAACCCCAGGGATCGGAACGGAACACCCACTTCCGGAAGCATTGTCTAAGATGATGTTAACGTATGAATATCATTTTTGCCCAATGCTCCTGATGCGCTCAGGAGAGCGCGTCGAAGATATCGCTATGGCATTACCACGGGAGTCCATGTAGTGCTAAATTTTATGGAACGTTGATCACTCAAACCAACTGTGGTTACCGTGGTTAGTTGTCCTATAGACTTTGGAGTGTTTTCCAACGCATTTTAGAAAAATTTGGTTTAGTCTGGTCATGTAAGCTTCAGCCAGGCATGTCATCAGATGATCGGTGGCCGAGTGTTTGAATCCCGCCAGCGCAGCCCGTTTTGCACTTTTAAATTTCAACTTTTGACCTTGTTTGGAGTAGTTCTTATTATTACAACACACCAGATATGTGCACTATAGCGCAAGCTACGAGGCAACTGCACTATGTGTAGTGTGTTCCCCTGTTAGGTAGGGAAGGTTTCGACTTGATATTTTTGTAACATGGTCTCTTTTTTGATAAGATCCTTTTTCGTATCCCTTTCTAAACCCTTCTGTTCCGATTTCACTGGCGGGATCCAAAACTTCGATCTTCTGCCTAGTAGACCGAGGCGTTACCCACTCGACCACTTTGTCGCGGCTGCCATGCTTGCAGCTAGGCCTCACGAGCGCATGACCAGATGAAGCAAGCTTATATAAAAATGCATCTCCAAACTTCCATCGTCTATAGGATAGCTACTCAAGGTAACCACAGTTGGTTTGCGCGGTCAAATTTTCATGAATCCCATCCAGAACTACTATGGTAGGGCAACAGAAAAATTGGCACTATTGAACCTTCACGGACCTAAAATCTTCAAAAGAAAATTATGACTGAAACATTGCATGTAGGGGTTATTTGAGGTGCTGAACACGAAAATCGTATCCATTTTGTACCATAACCTCATTTTTGTAGGGTTACGGTAAGTGTAGTACCGCTGCACGCTACCGTACTCGTACCGTATCCGTACAAAAATGAGGTTGTGGTACAAAATGGATACGATTTTCGTGTTCAGCACCTCAAATAACCCCCGTATGCAAAGTTTCAGTCAAAATGATTCCCTTGAAGATCTTGTGTCCGTTAAAGTTGAAGGCTGCCGAAACATCTTTGACGCGCTCTCCTGAGCGTATCAGGAGCATTGGGCGAAAATGATATACATAAACTAACATCACCTTAGACAATGCTCTCGAATATGGATTCTTAGTTTTGATCTCCGGGGTTAGCCTCGTGCACTTCCCTTGTAAGTTCCATTTTGGCTCAATGGTGTATGCATAAAGTTCTGTGCTGGGAACAGCTCGACTTTACATTCTTCCAAGGTCACAACACTTAGGGAGGGAAAAATCTCTCGATTAATAGGAAAAAGCGAGAGTCATGCCGTAAAGGTCCATCTTTTCATTTCTTCATGAAGCGTGCTGGTAAATCCATGGAGCTTATCATTAGAAGCATGGGAATGAATTACGAATTTTTTGGGCAAATTAATACCCAGATCATCCGGAACATTTCCCAATTGAGGCATCGAAGCTAGCTGAAACCAGCCTCCGTCTTCTGATAAGTTATGGTTCGATTCCGGAGAAATTTCTTGCGCTGCTGTTCAACCATGGAGTCCATTGTTTTGTTTCCTTAGTAACGCTCAAGTCGCAAAGGCCTTTTGAAGTATCAGCCTTTTCAAAACAAGAGACTTTTCGAGTTCAAATCAAAAAGTCGCTGGAACATCGACACTTTAACGAGTCGCTCCTTTACGTTACTCAGTAAAGGGTGAAGTTGTGATTTGATGGCACCAGGCTTAATCAGTACAGTACCCTCTCCGATCCCATCAAACACAAGGCATTGTCTATTTTCCAAAATAGTCGAGCTATATACATTACTAAATATTAGTCCTAACCAAAGATCACGTAGGCCAAACTTTACCACACAGCACATTTATCGAAAGCATGCAAGTTTGGAAAATGCAGAAAAAAATTGCAGAAAATGTAAATTTTCATCGAAAACATGTGAACGGTCATCCACGTTCAAATTCAACTCATTCCGCAACCACATTAAAAAGTCCTAAAATCTGGCTAGGATCGACCATAGCGACAACAGTTCTCCAAATTTGGAAGAACGACACCCCCTTTAAAATATGAACTAAGGAAATAAGAATTCAAAAAGTTGGACTAGTTCAATAGTTGATTCAGAAACCCACCCAAAAAATCGAATATGTTTCCAAAAACGCTATTGTGTTCTCCGTTTTTTGAACATTCCGATTTCCAACTTCTTTGAGGTCAAAGATTTGAACATATTACACTTAATACGTCGTTTTTGTAAAAACACTAATAAGCGTATGGAGACTCAAGTAGAAGAAGATTTTGGTGCGTTAATCTGTGGTTTTTTGGGATGTGTATCATCGTGAGCGAAGAAGGGGCGTAACCAGGCGACTCCGATTGGCACATTCGGGTCGCCCGGCACGCCCACCTGTTTGACTCGTACGGCACTAGGCACAAATAGACCATGTATCATGGGATTGACGCCGTTCGAGTTCAAACAGATGGGTGTGAGGGGCTGCCCGAGTACGTTAATCAGAGTTGCCTGGCTACGCTCCTTTTTCCCTCACGATGGTACACACCCGATTTTTTGGGGTGTAGAGCATTATATCTGGAGTGGGCGGAGCTGACTTGTCCTGAAACTGATGAGAAAGGAGAGTGGGTTAGTATGAGGTGAAACGAGAGAGAATGGAGTCATGTGATTGGACCATCTACTGAAGGAACCAATCACAGAAGCATTGCACGCCCCTTCTCGCCTCATTGTGACCTACACTCAAGAAAGTGTAAGGTGAACTGATCAGCCGTGAAGCTTTGCCGCACTAATTTTCCAGGTATACGCGCTACACCCATTTCTTTCTCGCTCCCGGAATTTTCAGAATATATCCGTTTTTTTTAATTCCCAGCAATGATCTTATGCAAAGAAAAAAGTTCCATTCGTTGCGGTTCCAAAGTATGCAGCATATAGTTCCTTCAATGCAAAACTCAACGAATTCGGCAACTTGAGGGCGACAAAAATTATGATGTCTTAGCTTTCATCGTTGCTGTTGTATATGGTTTCAAAGGTCAACGACGTTACGACAAATATCACTTACCACACTTGAATGCACAATAGTCCTTTATATCCTCGTCGGGCACACAATTTTTTCCACCTTGAATTTTACATTTCCTCTTGGCAGCCGCGGTACAAGCGTTGAAAGCTGAAGAATAGCATAAAAGGTGCACAGTGATGTGGATATTTAACCCATTTAACACCATTTCCACTATCACCATTTAACTGCCATCACCAGTACACTTCTTACTGTACTAGACGAAACCCGTCCACGCTGTGATTACGTTTCTCCCAATATGTGGGACATTTTTTAAAGTTTTTTTTAGAATAGGAATTGCACACTATTAGGATCTGCACATGTGAATACATAGTGACATCTTATCCTAGCCATGTATGAAGATCGTGAACACCCATATGGGCTATTAAAAGCAGCACCAGTCGAAATTCTCGACTCGGAGCTGAGATGCGGGTGATGAACTACAGACTTAGCCCATCATAAATGTGAAAAGAACACAGACAATGGAGGGCTTACCTGCCCAGAAACTAGAACTGTCGTCGCGAACACGTCTGGCCTGTAACTGTTTTCAACGGCCCGACGCGCCAGCTGACGCTACTTGCGGCGCGTGGTTTAGCGCTATAGGTGTACGGAACGCGTGCATTTCACAGGTTTTCGGATCGGACCCTACAGCGGAGCATCCGTCCGCGCGATCGCCACATGGAAAAGACGCCTTCGTTCCCTACGTTTCTCGTTTCCTCCACCCTACTTCGTCCCTGTCCCTGTTTGGGCAAGGAGAGAAAAGAAGCAAGGATATGGAGTCAAAGGTGCTGTTTGGACTATCCTATTCAATTGCCAAACCTGGAAGCGTTTCAGTTTAGCCAGGGATCCTTGTATTCCAGTCTACTCATCGCAAACACTGCCTGCACTCTATTTCTACACGCGTTGCAAAGCGGGAGCGCCATCCTACAGAGACAAAACCACTTTTTTGACCATTGGTAGAAAAGTGTCTCTCAATGTTTGGGGAAAGAAAGACTGGCCGTCAAATTAATCCTGAATAAATTCTAGTGAGTTTCTATCTCCCAGGCTACCCATTGATATACTCCTCTCTCCAAAGTCAAGACCACAAAATTGTTCGGCTTGGACATCAGCGGCAATGTGTTTACTCTAACTCACGTTAACATAACGAACATCGCGTCGTTTTTTTTTCCATGAACTATAGAGAATAGTTCTTGTCCGGGAACATAGGCCCTACCCTACGAAACGTCGCATGTGTCATTCCTTGCGTGTGATTAGATAATTCCAAAGAGGAATTTGAGTGGAGCGTACGTACATAGTTTACCGTGAATACCTCCAAACGTTTTGAAGGCCACTTCGTTACAAAACGAATTGTAATTTCTGATTCTTCCTTTGATATTCAAATATCCAGCTGTGGTTTAAGGTGATTTTGGGGAATTTGCAACTTATTAAGGGAATAAATTTCTCTGCACGGACACACGTGTACTTAGACTTAAGTTAACATAACCCTGGCAAGTTTTTTAGCATGAAAATCTCGAGAACGATCCAGAGATAAGATGCAACCTGTGCCACGCCAGTACCTTGAACTAAGCTGCTATGGCGGCAATTTATATGTTGTGCCAGAGCTTGTGGGTCACCCTATATGTTTTGTGGGTCATGATTTGTCACTTCAACTTCATTATTATTTGTTTAGTCTGGGTCCTTTATTTTTTGAGGCAGGGTCAGAAATTACATTTGATCGTGTAATCTTCAATATGAATCTCGATGAGAATGCGTGAAAAGAGATATGTACATACTTTTTTCGCAATGTGCTCCTGAATCGCAAACAGGACACTGACACATAGGCTGTCCAGTGTGAGATTCCACTACGCATTTTCCATTCTTGCAGTCGAATCCATGGCATACATCAACTCAAATTGATTGATTAACGAAGCAAACGACGTTATGTGAAGTGAAGAGTATTCACCTTCAGCCGCGCTATACGCTAGGTTGAATTCTATCGACGATTCTTGGTCGGCCGAGTATTCGATGCGCACCCTAATAGCTTTTGATTCGATCTCCGAAAAATTAGTTTCTGTGATACTGAAAAAAAAAGTATATTTTAGCCAGTATTTCAAATTCGACAAGATAACTACGAGTAATCTGTGCCGACTTTTGAATGAGTTCTCCAGTTACTGCGTTGAAGAAAGTGAGAGCTGCGCCTTTGCCGGCGATCACCACGTGCACACCGAAATTTATCGTTCCTTTCGCGGCCGAGAACACATCCGAACAGTGGATATTCTGAAAAGACGGCATTAAAAATGGGTCGCTAACAGTTATAGTCCAAAGGGCTGAGAAGCGATGCTTGGGATTTGCAATTATTTGCTGCGCTTGAAAACACTCTTAAGAAACTTGAATGTTCTGAGCAGAAACAGTTTAGTGATTGCTTATTAGTTGCTTATTTATGATGAACTTTTTCTATATTGAGCGTTAGAAATCGTTGGCACTCATGCTCTCCATCACTGTTGATCTTGGTGAAGTCCTTGAATAGATACAATAGCAGGAGGAAGTCACTCCGCACGTTCTTCGCCACTTTACATGCTTTATTTTCGTTGCAGTTGTCGAAAAAATCAAAAACAAAAAAATATGTACCTCGAAGAAAAATTTTGGAAATATTTGTGACCTCCGGTTCACATACAGACAATCTTAGTAATCTACGTAGACAATCTGGGCCTGAAATTATATTACAGAAGAATGCCAGCTGTGATGAGATAAAAGTTGTCTGCTAAGTAACGGAGCTCCTCCTTTCCTATTAAAGTGACTAACACCGTGAAAATTCCTCTCGAGAATCTTCTATCCCAGGCCGAGCCAAATAAATGTGCATTTCTCAAAAAGCTCTTGTATGACTTTCTCAAGGGCGCGTGTGGTGCAGTGGTAAGAGGCTCGCTACGCGCGCACACGATCGATGGTTCGATCGCGCCCGTGGCCGACCAAGCCATCCTTCCCTCCGGGGTGGGTAGATTGGTACCAGAGGAGTCTGGGTTGATGAATCGCTGGCTTGGTTCATCGGATTCTCCCCCCCCCCCC
>JARK01001338.1:4461252-4473583 GCA_000688135.1 Ancylostoma ceylanicum | reverse complement strand
TCAACGCCGACCACTTTATCCTTGATGACTTTTTCTAAATGAAACGTAGACGACTCGTCTCTATTCACACTCTTGAGCTTATACTTCGCTACCGAGACTAGCCTTCATTCGCAAAGTTCTTGTACATTTGAACTCTATGCATGACCACGGCGACCACGTTAGGGCTATCAAGCGAGCGGCTTCAAAGAAACTCTACCTAGTGTTCCGAAATGTAGAACTTACTCGGCAGCAAAGACGTGCAGTGTGGAGTACATGAAATTATACAAAAGTTATATCGTGCTTCACCTTGAATAAAGTGCGTATCAAAATTAAGTATCCACCCCAATATCATCGGTAAAAAAGTTCCGAAACACCCGATTGAGACGGGACCAGCACTTTTCACTTTAGTAGGTGCGACAGCCCCTCACTAGAATATTTTCACCGGGTCACTCGTGTTTACTCATAGGAAGATGCCAACTATCACATTTTGTTTGCACCAAAATAAGTATCCACTTCGAAGTAGATCACCTTTGTTCATATGAATGGCGGTATAAACGGCTGAATTTTTTGCAAAATAGACTCCTTGCTCTACGCTGTTATGCATCGTCGTGAAACCGTAGCAGATCCTTCTTTACAGAATTTCGCGAATCATGCCTATCCTAAAGTCTTCCGCCATGTAATCTTAGACTGCAGATCTCAAATTTACGTAGTTCACCTTGTCGAAGAATCTCTTCCGGCATCATGCTTGCCTTTGGGATTCTGAAACTAGAAACCGAACTCAAACCTAGCGAATTTTATTCCGCTCGCATATGTACAGAAGTTCGGCTCCCATCACCCATATTTCCAACCAAACAGCTCGCTTTTCACCAGTTTCTTTTTTAGAACCTTAGTATGGCTTGAGAAATAGCCAGAACTGTTACTATCTTCTTCAACGAATTCTTCGAAGAAGATTTAAACAGCACAATTTTCCTGAACTTCTAAGGACAGACGATTTAGGTTTCATGTGATGCGCGCAAAGGATCTCTTCTACTTTTCTGAGACTAGATGCACCATTAAGATTATCCGGAGTAGAAGTGTTGACGCCCGTGCTTGCGACGGGCAAATTCGTGGTGTGTTGACACGTTCACCCTCGGTAATCTCAACCATGCATGCAGGCTTTATTTTGTTTCCTTTTAGGTGAAATGCTCCGTTACTACTTTCATCCCGTTGCTACATTTGATCTGGTATTCAACGAGTGCCTTGGTGTTAGACCATGAGGAATCTAATGAAGTGGTTTAGGTACTTCCCCTCCTTGTTGTTTAGTTGTACCTGCTAACCAGGTATATAGTCAACTCCAAATGTCCGTAGACAAGAGTTGGGACCGCGGCGCGGTTTTCCTCCGCGTCTCTGCCCTGCATTCCACGCTGAATCCGTGCAGCAGACAGCGAGAGACCCGCGCCGCGGCCCCAACTCTTGTCTACGGACATTTGGAGTTGACTATACGTCCATCGATTCCTTTCACTGCCAAAATGTTTTTTTTTCTTACTTCCCTTATACTATTGTCAAAGTCGTTTTCGCACCCACTGTGAAAGCTACTCCACGCTCAAACTTGGGGTTTAGATGAACCAGCCTGTGGCACTGGGTTCGATGATAGTTTTTGTATGATGTGTTGAAAAACAGACACGTCCATTATATTATGTGATCTTATGGAATGGAAATTTTTCTTCTTTTTTCTAGCTAATCCGAATTGAACGCACTGGGAGAGGAAGTGCTTGATGGGATAAATTGCAAATTCGGATAATAGGTATCAGCGAAACCCATCTGCATACCACAAGCAGCACAATTCTGGTCGCCTTCCACTGCTAACTTCCATTGATAGCAAATCCTTTTTTATAGAATTTCGCTGTGAAAATTTTTATGCGTACACATAGCGGTCGACCAATCTCTCCAATATAGGTTACGAGTCGCAAACATCGGCCAGGAAAGCCCTCGAGGCGTTTTGGATCACTAAAAGGGCCCCGAGAATGAATAGCAGGAATGAGCACTTGGCGGTTACCAGTGACCTTATGCCTTTCCTATCATTATGTAAGCTATAAGATCTCTGTAGATCATTTATGCCTAACCAGTATGGTCTAGTGATCCGCGTTAGCTCACCATCTGCGGTCTATTCTGTGACTACTTGAGGCGGAAATCCATCTCCGCTAGATTCGTGGAGCACCTGGTGAGCGTCATCTTCTACTGAGGACCTCACTGTGATCTAGCTAATCCGAACTGAACGCACTGGGAGAGGAAGTGCTTGATAGGATAAATTGCAAATTCGGATAAACATGAACCACTTTCAGGCCTCTGAAGACGACAATCTGTTGAGACAATCAATTTCTACATAATGCTCAGGTTATACGAAGCGAGTTCATGAAAAACAGAAGCTTTTTCGTGTAACGACTATTGGCTTCCCTGGTAATATAACTTGATTACGAGTGCTGGATTCCTATAGGGATGAGGGCAGAGTTTCTTCCATTATTTAGACAACACGGTTTTGAGTTTTTTTTCTCTTTCCTCGTAGTAATCCTCCAGGCGGAATCGTTCTTTGCTTCCTTTCTGTTCTACTCACTTATGGGATTATTTTTGCTACATTACAGGGTGGCCCAAAAATACTGTGACAACACGTGTTTTCCTTTTGAAGCGTCTCACCAGTAAAGTGCTCCAGCGCTCAGGTTACGTTTGGTTCAACACTGGGGAGAGAATACATTTCAAGACCTGCTGGATTTGCCGTGTGGGTATTCAATTGCCCAGAAAACAATCGATTGAGATGGCAGGTTTTCGAGGTACTCAAGACCTAGGCTTCTTCTAATACCCATAGAATTCCGGAGTTTTCAAAAAAGCACTGCGAAAAACAGGGTGTCAATTTAATTGCCACCACTTGCGCGCCACTGTTCGCGACTTCACTGAATGTCTCAGGGTCTGGTTTCTAGAGAATGGATGAGACTTCTGGGGATTTTCTGGTTTTTCAGTCAGTAGGAGGCAGTGAAGTCATAGTCATAATTCATATGACAATGCTCCAAATTACAACGAAATTCATTTTCTAGCTGCCATTTTCTTTGTTACCGTATTTATGGCCCACCCTGTAATTTGTCTTCACCATGTCTGCCCAATCATTGTATGTAGGTGACGCGTGATCATAGTATATAATAAGGTAAGTGAATAAAATAAATGGATGATTTCTTCCAAAGCGCAACCTGAAGATAGGTATCTGTTGGCGGAAAGCCGTAGTTAATTCGTAACTCGACTATAATTCTGTACAAAGGCCACGCCCACCACTCACTCCGACAACTCCAAAATTCCCAAGAACACTTCACAAAATGGTTTGAAAATCTTGCATGAGCTTGTGTTTACCTCTTTACTTTCGTAACTTTTGAAGATATTTCTTCTTAAGGATTCAAGCATAGAATCAAGTCTTTGAAGTTATCGCTGGACGAGTCTGTAAACTGCTGGAGACCCTAGTTTTTCTTTCCAAACCCATAACCCACTCCCTTCACCGTCTGCGCCCACCACTGCCAAACCCATGTGAACGTACTACATGTGCATCATCGGCAGCATACCTTATTCAGATTACACAGGATAAACGCGTCAACACCACGAAAATTTAGCCATCCTTAGCGCGGCCGTCGAAACGCTTACCCTGGATAATCCTAGTGATGCATCCGCAACCATAGATGTCTAGCACAAATTCTCCTGGATTTAGAAGAATAGCCATTGTTTATCCTGTAGTGACCTGATTCCGGCCGAATTCACAAGAAGAGAGGAACATACGGTGCTTAAGACTGTTTGAGACTCTATATACATACTAAGGATCTTGTACTACTTTGGTTATTGTGCAGGAAATTAATTTAGCATATTTATCACCAGTCTGTCCGTCCGGCTAACGCCGGACTTCCAGTCTTCTACTGATGCTCGCTTCGCGCGCATACTTTAAACTATACAAAAAACCCCGACGATCTTTTGGGAGATACGTACCAAAATTCACCCATGTAATGTCAACGATCTCCTGAAATTTGCTCAAATCCGTTTGTGGTGGCCTTCTCCCGTCTCCGCATAGTGATTCACCTTTGTTGGCACTGCGGGCTGCCAGTGTTTGAATGTAACCGATGCTGCGCAAATGACCATTTGGAATGACATATGCTTATCTGGCTGTTGTGGTAACTGAAGTGATAAGGGTCTACCGGTGTATATAAGCAGGAAAGGGGGGAGGGGGTGGTCCATTCAGACACGAATGAAAAGGACAGAGTGGGGGAAGAAATAATGAGGAGGTAGGTGTAGAGAAGGAAGGAAAGCATGTAGGAAAGAAAGCCGCAATGAGCACCGGCGCATTTCTCCTGTAGGATTAGACCTTGCTCCTGTACTTTTCCATTCTCCAGGCGATTCCACACTTTTGAACGCCACCCGTGGACCCGTCTCCCCCTACTTTGGACGCCGACGCACCCTTATCATATTGCCGGACCCGTCTTCCTCACCTTGGACGCCGGTACACCCTTATCACATCGCCGGACCCGTCTCCCCCACTTTAGACGCCGGCGCACCCTTATCACAACGATGGACCCGTCTCCCCCCACTTTGTGCTGGACCCGTCTCCCCCCACTTTGTGCGCCAGCGCACCTTTATCACAGTGGGTGATCTCTTCTCCCCCACATCGGGCGCCAGTGCACCCTTATCACGGTGGGTGGTCTCGTCTAACCCACCTTGGGCGCCAGCGCACCCTTATCACAGCGACGGACCCGTCTCCAAGCGTCTATCCATAATTAGACGCCGGCGTAAACTTCCTCCGTTGCTGAACCCGTTGCCAATCCATCCTTGTCCCTAATCTCCTACCCACTACACTGCACCGCACCTCACTCATTCCTAACCGTTTATATGATGTGGGTTGGGTCGATAAACAACATGGAGATATGATTGGAGTGGGATAACCGCCCTACTCTTCCCTCAAAAAGGCATGACTGAATTTCGTGACACACAGACACATATTCACACAGACACACACACACATGCAGACTAAGCGCGTTATTATAAGTCATGATTATAGTTCACAACAAAAGCAACAGTATGTATATGGAAGTTTTTGTTATGAACAACCTTTCAATTTTTCATACTGTATATTGACAGTCCTCCGCGTCTTCCCATCATCTATAGAAGGAACACAAATTCACACGGCTGTTAGAAGGGTTATGAGTATGTACGTGAACTTACATACTTATAAACCTTCTCATAACCCTTCAATCGCATCTGATGCTTGCTCAACCCAAAGCTTGTCGACAACGTGCAAAGCCAACAGCCGCCCACTCTACAAACTGTCAACAAGCTTTGGATCGTACAAGTTTCAAATGCGTTCGGACAACTTGTTCTGAGGGTTCTTAATATGAACACCTGGTTTCTTTCACTATGTAGAAGCACTAGGCTTATTACCAACCATAGATATGCTTTTTTATTTATACAGTAACTCAATGGAGATTAAATTTTTGTGATCCTCATCAAGGGCCCAGCTTTGTATATGTACATGAACAGCAAGAGCTGCTAAATTCCTGAGTTAATAATTCAGCGATCTTCGGAGATTAATCCCTGATTTCCACGTTTTATTGAAATATGACTCATTTTAATAAGTGCTTCGTTTCATAAGTGCTTCGCATTCGATTTCCGTTAAGTGGCGATTCATTCATGTGCCTGTATCCATTACTTTCTCGCTATTAACACGCTCTTCTTTGTAGATACTATCATATGATTATTAGTTCCTGATTCAACTCAATTTGTGGACGTTCGTTTTTCAACCGCGGTGGCTTCAGCGACCTATTCATTCATTCATTCATTCATTCATTCATTCATTCATTCATTCATTCATTCATTCATTCATTCATTCGTCCCGCCTACCTACCGTACTTGTGTTCACGTGCGTCATATTTCTGAGAGATATTGAAAAACCAAACGACTGCTATTGACATCAAAATTGTGAAATGTGAATAAATAAAATAAATAAATGCAAGTGCCAACCCCAATGCGGTCGGTATCTCAACTCAAATGGGGCTTCTGTGAAGCGGAGATTAATGGGAAATCACGACATTGATTGCGATTCTGTTTCCTAGAGCCCTCTACGGTCAATTTCCTACAGAATCAGATCTCTTACAGTATTTGGCACGAAATTCGAACAGCATCCAGAGGAACGAGGAAAGTACTGGAAACGGATCAGCGCGGTGTGATTCTGGGCTTGGATGCATAATTGAGATGACCCAGGGTTAACGTGTTGCCGCAAACGATGGGTAGGGGTGTGTGCACGTTTACCCTGGGTAATCTCAGTAATGCATGTGCCTTCTGGCAGCTGTAAGTAAAAATTAGAAGTCTTCTCCTTCGGAAAAACTGCTTTACACCGATAACAACCGAAGATATAAGAGCCTACAACCCTTCTGAATAGTTCAGGAGAAGGAATATGACTATATCTTATGTCGTGGATCGACGGGTCAGTGCGTCTTACCATCTGATCATTCACACAAATATAAGAAAAGAGAAACCAATAGTATTCAAAATATTATGAAAAATAAGTTATAGTGATGTCTGGTTAACAGGAAACCAATAGAAATTAACTCAAGCTAATATTTTCATGACATGTTGGGAGTTTTGTCAGAAATAAGAAGACTAAGACGTTTAAACATGTAATCAAAGTGTATTAGGCTTTGAGCTGTGGCTAGTCCCAGGTACTAGATCAGCATGGGCTCAGGAGCATCAGAAACCATGACGTAACAGATAGTGGATTAACAGGCCTCACTTGTAGTGATGATATAGTGGAGATAATAGCAAGTCATGAAAGTGAAGATTAAAGGAAGATAAGAACTGAACAATGCCATTACAGGCGGAGGATTTTTGCAGAAAACAGAGACAACTTGGGGGCCGATGCTACCATAAGCGAGCGGGTTTCCACTCACAAGGGAAGTGCAAGAGGCGAGGCTGGCAGATCGGAATGAAACCTATCTGGCTTGAATCCTTTCTTGACAAGGTCCTCCATCATATATTTCATTTTTGCCCAATGTGTTAAAAACAGATATGGCCGAGTGGGGAAGGCGCTGAACTGTAGGCGAGGGTCGAGGGTTCGGATCCCGTCATGTGCATCCGTTTTGCATTTTTGTTTTTATCCCTTCTTTGTTGTTGAAATTAACTTCAAGTGATTAGAACATAAAACCTATCTATATTGACAAGATTTTGAGTTGTAGAGGACTATCACTAATCAGAACCCAGCCGAACACACAGCCACCTGCATTAGACCATGTTGGAAGTTTTCGTTACATTATCACTTCTCGGGGTTATAACTCAAACTTTTCCCACTCGCATCATAATGTTCGGACCCTCACGCGTTGTGGCCCTTCTGTTGGCTAGGTTCGGTCCTGGTGATGGCAGCTGTGCAACTCGTGATGAGCGGAGGAAGTTTAATATAATGTACGAGGGCGGGTTGAAAAGTTTCCGGAATGACCACCAAAGAGCAAGTGTTTTCCATTTATTTCTACGCCATTCCATAGAAAAATCCTCCAAATGAATTGGCTATAAATATCAATTCGATCTGCCACAGGGCCTGGTTTTGGCAAGTTCTCCTAGTCTGCCAACTTTGATTATCTTTAGTTAGTGATGAATGCGAATTTCGAGCGGTCAAGAAATCTTTCCAAATTAAGAAGAAGATCTCATGTAAACAAAATACCTCCTATCTACTGACTTTGGAGACCCATCGCCTACATTTCCCATCCTTAGCTTTCTAGCTTGGGTAAGCGAGGATTGCTGCACGCGGGCAAACCGATGACCATGTGCAGGACGTCGTTAAAAGGTACTACACCAAAAAACGTTGATTAATTCCTCGATATGGAATACGCAGACAGGAGGACGATTGTCCACAGAATTGAGGAGTCTTTCAGCAACCTTTATGAGTGAAAAGTTCATAATTACAGAATAAATTAATTCCAAAAAATCATTCTGAAAGATGTGTGCCGCATTCGCTAAATTCGGAACAAAACCACGCTGCGAAGTGGACCACAGCAGAAAGTTTCAAATTGCTTGTTTGGAAAGGAAAGGGTTTTGAGCTCGAAGGTTCCGCTGGAAATGCAGCTTAAGTTCAGCGCTATAGTATGCCTACAGAAATATGGTAAAAATCGTGGTTGAGATTCTAAGAATTTGTTCCGAAAAAGGGAAGCACCGTTCATTGTGGTGGAAAAGTACCGGTATTTGTTTTTGCTTTGTCAGAGGCATTCCACTAACTGTCAGAAAAGGGGTTGCTAGATAATATTTATGAATATCTTTAGAAACTGTAGGAATGCCAATTCACTGGAATTACTCTGGTAAGGGGTAGAAAAAAAAGCGCGACACTTCCGGAACGGTATGGCCGCACATTCGAATGTCGAAGGTAGCCCCAAAATTGAAAAATAAAAATGGAATATCTTCCTCATCCGCTGGTTCTTTAGCACTGGCTTGCTAACGCCTCTGTCTTTCATCAGAGCTCAGAGCCTTCGTGTGCAGAAAGAAATTCGGAACGAATGGCCAGTTATTCTTGGCCATATGAGGTTGTCGTGAGGAATTCGAAGAAATCCTTTGCAGAGAAAGATTTAAAAGCAGAAAAGAGATGGAACCAAGGGTGCTGAGCTTCGACAGGATATAGCTAAAAAATAACCCAAGAACTGGACCTGAGTTGTTNACTTCCGGAACGGTATGGCCGCACATTCGAATGTCGAAGGTAGCCCCAAAATTGAAAAATAAAAATGGAATATCTCCCTCATCCGCTGGTTCTTTAGCACTGGTTTGCTAACGCCTCTGTCTTTCATCAGAGCTCAGAGCCTCCGTGTGCAGAAAGAAATTCGGAACGAATGGCCAGTTATTCTTGGCCATATGAGGTTGTCGTGAGGAGTTCGAACAAATCCTTTGCAGAGAAAGATTTAAAAGCAGAAAAGAGATGGAACCAAGGGTGCTGAGCTTCGACAGGATATAGCTAAAAAATAACCCAAGAACTGGACCTGAGTTGTTCTGTTTTCATTGTCATTCCGGAAACTTTTCAACCCGCCCTCGTAGTTATTCTTGGCTGGTACATCAATAATGATAGGTTCCATGTTCTAATCTTTTAAATTCCATTTCAACAACATAGAAGGAATGAAAAACAAAAATGCAAAAACGTAGCACATGACGTGATTCAAACCCTCGACCCTCTGCCCGATAGTCCAGCATCATCACCACTCGGCCACCCTGTCGCTTCCGTACATGTGCTGCAATGCATATAGCAAGGTGGTGGGACATCTGTTTTTTAGCTCTCTGGGCAAAAATGAAATATATGCTGGAGGACCTTCTCCAGCAAGGATTCAAGCCAGACAGGTTCCTTTCCGATCTGCCAGCCTCGCCTCTTGCACTTCCCTTGTCAGTTCCACTGGTTCAGCCTGTACAATCTTAGCTGTCGCCGAATGAGGCAGACAACTCAATTTCTCTCGTTGACATTGCTAGGTGGTTCGTCTGCATCTCTAATGTGCTACCATGGTCAAATGGTTCAGCTATATGAACATGTTGGAGTTGGGTTCGATCCCGTTATGGACTACATATACTGTTCAGTTTCTTCTAGGTTAGTCCTTCAGTAGAACTGCTTGAACACCCAGATAGAGGCATAATGCTGGTATGAGCAACAGTATCACTATGAACAGGGCGTTCTTTCGTTATTGGACGGGATTAGCTATCAAGTTTCACCTGCCACATACGTCGATGATATCTGCCTCATTAGAAAAACAGTAGCACCTTAAGGCCAAGCGGACTTTATCTAGAGTATAGACAACCATCAAATATTACCGTTCTTACTTTTCTGGCTACCAAGAGAGGTGAAGTAGTTCTTCTTTCACTCATGTTTCCCTTGGGATCCAGTCGTTTAATTGACAATCCTATTTCTGAGGGTAACATTTATCCGAAATAATAGCGCTCTATAGGCCTTTGTTCGGAGCAATCTCTCAGTAATCCTCCAACGTCACCGAGCTGGTTAGTCACACTAGCATGATCCAATGCTTAGTGTACTGACCGAAGAGAATTTCTAGGAAAATCTATCCTCGATTTCCCTACCATAAATAACACCACATTTTTTTCTGAATGATATTCGGTATTCAAGATTATAGCCGAATTCTCTGGGAAAACTAAAACATTCCCAACCTATCCAGTGAATGTGGGGATTCGATTCCTTTACCTCATCTTGGTAAATAAGTAGTAGAGTATTATAACTACTATATGTGATATGTAGTATCATAAAGTAGTAGTGTTATATACAACATAGTAAGTCTGTAAGATTATAGTAACTTTTTTCCTTTTTTTGTGGCTAAATATAGTCTTTTGTTGCTAGATATAAGGTAATCTTTTGATCATACCACACCTGTTGGTGGAATAGGTAAATAAAGGAATGAATATAATAGTAAAATACTAAAATGTTAAGTAAAGCATGTTTTTCCTACAGATTATTGGTGTACTGCTCATCGAAACCATGGGAGGAATTGAGATTACCCGGGGTAAGCGTGTTAGCACCCCACAAACATACCCAACATTAACGCAGGCGCCAGCACATTTACCTTGGGTAATCTCAATGGTGCATCCAAGCCCTAGAAAATTTTGAATTAATCCTGAAAAAAGACTTATGGGCAAAAGCTCAGAAGTTGTTTTTTGACGATGACGTTGAATACCTCTATGTAACTTGTTATTCTACATGTTTGTTTTTCTAATACAGTACTACTCATTGTACGGTACCACGGACATCGTGGGAATATAATTAGCCACGGTGTCTTTTCTTGTTCTCATTACTTGGTTTGTTTATTCATACTTCCTGTATGGTCTGCTTCCTCATCACCGTCTACTAATCCTCTCGCATTTTCCTCCGTTTTTTTTTTCCTGCACCACAACCCGCTGTTTCCTCCCCATCTCTCATTATGCTTTGTCGAACATTTATATACCTCATTGGTCATGCTGATCATCGTCTCCTAATAAAAGGCATCTCCTCGGTGTTTTCACGCTCGTCTGGAAGTCGTAAACTGTCGGCAATGAGCTGATCTGGATGTTTCAGGAAGCAGCTCCACCCACTCTCACAAGGCCCCGCCCACTTCACGTTCTTCAACATCGCTGTGGGCGTGGCATCAGCCGGCAATGTGTGCGCCGGCCGCAGAACGATCTGTGGGCTCACTTTTGGCCGTGATTCTAGGTTTGTTTTCGCATAAATTGGCTCCAATTAAGGGTATTTTTACATATTTGTGGTCTCACGACTAGACTTTCTAAAATGACTTGATTTGGCCTTGTAAACCACAACTATTATGCCGGTTCGAAAGTCTTGCATTGAATTTTACACTTTTTCCAAGCCTAAGCCTCAGGTACCATCAATGTCTGTGGATGGGACGTGGTCAGCCAATTTTTATAGCTGAGAAGTTATGGAACATTTTGCATCATTCTATTCCCAAAGAATTTCAATTCCTGACCAAGAAATTCTGGATCGAAAATTAAGTGTTGGTGCAAGACTTTCGGGCCAACCTAGTGGCTTGGACTACTCGTGATACATATACCTTTCACTACTCAAAGAGTCCTACTACTTTTAATTCAATTACTCGCAATAATCAATCCTCAGAAAGTTCGTTAGAAATAAAACATTAAATCATGAACAGACCTCCAACAATCGTAGACTCCATGTATAAAAGGAATTCCGTGGATTTTTCTTCCGAAAATCCAGAGCTCGCGCTAATTCTTGACGTTTCTCGAGTACCTGGTGAACAGAGACCCGAGTCTGATTTGAAAATTCGATTACTCGTAAGTTTGAGCGTCCTGCAGCTTCTTCTGGCATCCTTCCATGTTTATTGGGCTGCCTCCTTATTATTAAGAATACATTAATAGATTGTATTTTTTTATTAATATTCTTCAGATCGACGATCATTAAAACTAAGTTTTTCACCTTCCTCGAAACTGACTGTTTGTACGAATTCGAATTCGAATACGATATTCGGTCCCAATCATAGAAAGTAGCACACAAACTCTACTGTTAAAGCTATACTATTTTTTCTTGATTTTTATAGCTTTCTTCATTTCTACTCTATTTTTTCTTCCATTTATTTTTACTTTTGCTCTCCCACTGCGAAGCTCCTGGAATCATTACATTCTCTCTGCATAGGGATAGCAAAGAACCTCAGGACCTGGATAAATCATCGTCGAGATTACCCTAGCTAAATGGATTTGCGCCGATGCTAACCATGGATTAAATTGTGTATTGCCTCACATTTACCCGGGTGATCCCAACGATGCATGCGGCCTCTGAATATCCTCGTGATCCAGTGGCGGACGCAGGGGCGGGGGGTGCGGGGGGGGG
>JARK01001338.1:4433850-4460539 GCA_000688135.1 Ancylostoma ceylanicum | reverse complement strand
CCCCTCCCGCCCACTTTCTGCGTCCGCCACTGTTGTGATCGCATCATTTCCTTTCGGTACCAACATAATATGCTACGTAGACTCTATTAGATTCGAAGTAGCATGTATGTGCAATTTGTTTATCCAATGAAGCAACTCAAAATGGGTTATCCCAAACGGCAATATCCGCCAAAACAGATATGAGCCGGATGTCGAATCAAGAAGCGAGACATCATGGTGAGAAACGGGGCGGTGCCACTGTTCTATGATTCATACCTCGAGGATCTGTCCCTCAGATCAATGTGTGCTACAGATTATAATTCTGGAATTTGATTTTTACCACTCTATCTTCCCACCTTTTCCACAGGTTTACTTGTTTCGTGAAGAAAAAATGGGCGGGGCCACTGCCATACGATTGGTAAATTTGTTGCCACTTCTCATTTCTTAATAATGACTATTCTCTCGCCAAGCACCAATTACACTCCATTTCGGCAACATTTGATAAAGGCAATAGACTGAATTGGCACTGGAAGGTGGTGCTTTTGGAATACACCAGTCATCTATCAGTAGCACCGCCTCTTTCCTCCTTCCATGCATCGTACCTCTCAAATCTGATACGAATCAACTCCAACTCTACTAACAAGTATTTATTCGTGATAACTACTTTCTATCAATATTCGGTAGCCCTCTTCCAGGATCAAATGGACGAGTTTGCAGGTGCAGAGCGCCCCATGCAAACTCGTCCAACTGGTCCTTGATGCCTGTTCGTGTTCAAGTAGTGAACACTAGCAATTTTGGCTTGACGTGTGCTGCCCATGTGTGTTTTCTGAATGTTAGCAATTTTAACGTGACACATGCACTATAGCGCTAGTGACAAAAAGTCAATTGACGCAAAATTGCAGAACTAATACGAAGCTACAGTATTCTTGGAAGTGCTCTCAAGGGTAGATATAGTTCTGGTCCACGATTTATTGTTCTCTTTGATTTTCCGCCTTCATAAGAGCTAAACATGCCAGATATATGTACGTAAGTACAGTCCTTCTCAAAAAGATAGACGGATTGCGCGTGCGGTTTCTTAGCGTCGCGACTGCAGAATCGCGGCGGGACCTACTCGGTCCTCTCACTTAGAGCATGCTCTCTCCGCATCCCTCGACCAGGTCTCGTCGCGATGGTGCGGTCGCGCAATCAGTCTATCTTTTTGAGAAGGACTATAACAATAAGGATTTTTTCATGAGCACTTAGCTTTTCCTCTTTGTTCGCAATTGCACCACTTCCGGTGCTACCGTAGTTCCAAAAGAGCGACAAGCCTCTGGGTGGTAAAAATATCTCAGCACTTTCCTGAGAATACACGGAAAAAGTTTCCGGCACTAATATTATAAGAGTATGATGAAGTGGGTTCTATGGAATGTAATAAAAATAGGTTTTTATAACTTGTATCCTGAAGAGATTTCATGAAGGTTATGCTAATTAGTTATCGGAAAAGTTTTCGCGCTTTCTCTCAAATTTTGAAGTCTTCTGAGGAGCAAAGAGTCGTTAGTAGGGACCTCTTGATGTAGTGATATTCATATCGTGAGTCGATGCCTGCTGTCCTGGTTAAACAGCAGTGGAAAAGCCTTGTAAAGGTAATTTATCCTGGTAATTTTGCTCTTGTTTGCACACAGTAATACTTTGCAAATATTGACAAACTTAATAAATAAGTAAATAAATAATTACTTGAATAAGTGGACGAATATGAATGTGGGATAACCGCAGTAACTCATTCACTGTAAATGAACTCTGCGTTTGCAGTTAATCTCCGCCCACTCTTTTTCTTGCAAGTCATCTACAGACGGGTGAGCCAATTTCGAGCGGTATTTTTAGCCATAACGTACTCTTTTTTACGGTTCACAAACGTTTTGAGCCGCATCATTCGTTTTTTTTCAACAATGACGAGGGACAAAATGGAGCAATTGTCTCAATTGGATTTTTTTTTCGTCTGATGTTTCTAATCCTAACACTCTAGATTTGAATAAAATCACGTTTTTCTAAAAAATTGAAGCTTAAAAGATGAGGATGTGTTTGTAGAGAGAAACGCGCTTTGAAATTACTGCAAGCGCTTGGGTGATAAACTCAAGGGAAATACAAACAATTTTAAAAAAAGCTGAATTTAAATGATGCTCTGATGTTTCGTATACTGACGTAACCTTGAAAGTATAATAATATAATAATATTCTCATAGAAGAGTTTTGATTGTCAGGCTCAATAGGTAGTACGACAAGGAACGAAGAAAGACTACAAAAAATAAGGAAAAAATTATATTTCTATGCATGAAAAACTGATCTAAAGTCCTAAAACGCTGATTCTTCAATGCAATCCTCACATAAAACACCTGTCGAGTTGAATTTCGACCGGAATTCGGTCACTTTTCTCCCTATTTCTTAGCAGCCTTGGTCATATGGATATCATATGAATGTGACTGTCATGACGACCTGTATCCCAAAATGCGGAAGGTGAAGGAGGGATTTGAACCAATGACACCAAGGAGGCTTGGTGTTCTAGAGCAGCTCCGTGGACCATTCTAACTCAACTCGAACTTAAATGATTTTCTCCTTCTTCTTGACGTCGTCGACCATATGGAAATTTCTAACCCATTCGAATTTTTCCCTGGATCGAGCTAAAGTTTTTTTTCGAATCAGCAAACCTTTTCTGCCGCATTTGAATCTCAAATTTGTGCATGTCTGCGTCTTCACAAAATTAAAGTGAACTGGTATTCAGTTTGGTAGTTCATGTTTATGACTATCCTTCCACCTGAGTGCTGCTGGATGTCTGCATACTTGTATAACACATGTTCACATCTGCCCAACAGACGGAAATGTTCGGATTTACGAGATTTCTTATGCGTGTTCTCGCACGGATATGCTTTGATCCTTTGACTTTCCCAAAAGCTTTGTTGTTCGAATGGTTGTCGTAACTTTTTTCCAGAATTTATTGCCAGTTTTTCATAGAATTGGAAAGACATTTCATTTAAACTGTTCCTATAAATATCGATTCGTTGAAAGGCATGAGTCATATGCCCAAAGGAAAGCAAGAAAGATGCAAGGTCAAAAATAAGTTTAAAAAACATTTCTAATGTTAATCTCATGGTGATGCAGGAACAGTTGTACTCTTTAGATACGACATGAAAATTCGAATTTTCGATTTTGGAAAAGTCGGAAATTTAGACATTTTTCTAAGACAAAGCAATGCATACCTTCAAGAAACGTAAGAAGAGCTGTAGACCCTCAAATATTCGAGCATTCGAATAGATTCTTCAATTATTAGTTGCAAAAATCAACCCAAATAATAGACTTTTATTCGGGTCTCAACTGATTACCTAAATAGGCTATTTTAAAGTTGATTAACTTATAATGCTTTTATATTCATGTGATAAGTATATTATTATATTATTAGATTAATTTGTGTTTTCAAAGGTAGCAAATATCATTGAGATTATCCAGGGTGAGCGTGTTAACACTACGTCTATTTACCCATAGATGGCGAGGGAGTTAACACGTTTACTCTAGGTAGTCTCAATGATACATTCAGGTTCACGAGATAATTACACCTAAGAGTTTGCTGGTTTTGTTGCTTGAGAGTATTTTACCCATCATTACCGCAGTCGTCGTCGCGTTTACCCTGGGTAATCTCTATGATGCATTCAGGTCTACGAGATAAGTACACCTGAGAGTTTACAAGTTTTGCTGCTTGAGGGTAGTTTTATGTTTTTCAGTAAAGACAAATTCAGTAAAATCTACCGTTGTGTGCATCTTGCGTGAAGTTGAATGAATAAGCCAATTGAAAAATAAACAACAGATTTTGTAGGCGAAGAATCAAACAAACAGATACATAAGCTAATAAACAAATAAGTAATAAGTGAACTATAAATTCCACTTCTTACATTGCAATTTACTGGTAATTCTTTATTCTAAACTACCCAATTATTTGCAGAATTTCGTAAATGATTTCCCTTCAGGATCCGGTATCTCCATCACATCCGTCGTCAACAACTCCGTACTATTTTATTGTCTTATTCGGAGCAAGAAGTGTTTTCAATGCTATTTTCAGGTGGGTGCGAATTCTTCTTCTGGAAATTTCTTCCACACTCGTCCTTACTTTTCGCTCTCTCTATCTCCCTCTCTCTCTCTCTCTTCCATACCACTGCAATCAATTTGTGTACAACTCATTACCCGAACGAAAATACTTCTTGGAAGCGCTTGTTGTTGAGTTCTTCTGGAGGGGAATCATTTGCGCTGATTGCTCTCTGGAGGCCACGCCTCATCCAGGATTTCTTTTGACGGCCACAAGTCATTACTATAACTTCGTTCACTATTACTCCCTTGTCAGGCAGTAATATTAGATCAGAAATTTTTTATGGAAGTCATGCATGAAAGTGAAAAGGTTACCGTAATCTTTCAAATTGTTTCCGATGTAGTTATGAAAATCTGAGTCAGGATTTTTATGAAAATGTCGGAGAAGAGAAAGGCCAGAAGCCAGAATCTGGGAAAATGTGAGAAAGGCGGAAACGGGCGCGGTTCTGAAGGTGAGATTTTTGGGAAACGGCTGTTGAACCTAGACGTATTTGGGAAAACCCCACTGGTGAGGGAAAAATGAAGTTTCCTCAGGTGAAATGGTTGATTATAACTCATTTCCTGCTATCTACGGTTTCGCGAGTCTATATGGTAAAGAAGGGTAAGGGTCTTTAGGATAAAGTAAAGACTTGTCATCGCGGCATGTATTGTACATCCTCAATGAAGAGCATGCGCATCCATCGCGAGGCCGTAAACGCGTGCGTCTAAGCTGCTTCAGCGATGCGGTTAGTCCAATCCCTCATCATACAGACGCACGCGTCAAACGCGCATCAAGTATAAACTGCCTTTATTCCATGTGGGTGAAATGAATTCAATATGGGAGGCCTTGTACCGGTGCACCCTGTTCTCTCACGCCAGCATTTCTAATTTCGGCTAGCACTGACATCTAGAAGACCGTCTAGACTTAGACGTCAATGGCATCACATTAACGTCAGTTAGGTGTGAGATCCCCAAGTCCGAAGTTAGTCCAAGCTTAGGTGTCTGTTTCCTGTCAGGGATGTATATTTTCCCAATTTCCCGGTTGTTGTGACGAGGTACACTCCTATGTGTCACTGTTGCCACGTAGTTCCTGCTTTAAGCCGGAAATAACACTGGGAGTTCAGTCTAACTGCCAGTCATGGCTCACCTACTCTTTAGGGCCAAATGAGGCATAAGATACAGTGGCGGTCAAGGTCAAAAGTTTTGCAACAAATAGTTTTCCAGGCCAGGGAACCTTTTTCTGGATCCACACGAGAGCTTTCACACATTAGGTAGTGCCTCTTATTCCATCCGGTCTGGTCCATAAAGTTCAGGACAACTACAACTGACTCAATGATTTGAGTTGCCTAGCTCTATCCTAAAAAGTCATGCACGGAAAAACGTTTGTTGCAATGCTTTTGACCGCCACTGTACATTCGAATTCAAAAATTCGACTTCGAATAATTCGAAAATATCAAACAAATAATCGAAACTTTAGAAAAATAGTCGGAGCTTAAAGGAGATGGGCTTTCTCTCCTCTGAACATGTGAATTCTTGAGTTGAATTCTAATAGGAAAAAGTAAAAGGAACAAAATTCCTCACTTCCGTTTCGTTTTGTACGAGAATTAGTTATGAGTATTGCCTTCCCGGAACTCATCGGAACTCATCAGCAGTGAGGGAAGTTCATGTAAAGACAAAAACACTTTGAAAATAGCGTAAAAAACTAAGCTTATGCCATATATGTAGTCTCCTTTGCAAGTGTTGCTGTCATTCATTCGCTTATCGCTTCGTCCATTAGTGTGTACTCTTGCAACTGTGTACTCAGACTTGGGTAACTAAACCTAAAGCAGTAACTGAATCAATTACGCTCTTCAATTTCCATTCGACCTTCTGTGCACTAATCTTGATGTTGCCTGCTCGGTTACCTCGCAGCGATTTTTTGGTTCACTTGAGTTTTCCATGGACATTCCAAGAATTGCACTATGTGTTTTCAGAGCGGCAAGCCTGTTTTTGAAGGGTCACCGCGCCCCACGAAATCCTAGCGCTTATCCTGAAAAGTTTGTTATTTGGGCCGTTGAGGCTTTTAACAATGTTTTGCGGTCGTCTGTACCCTTCAAAGGGACCCGTAATCATCGTAAAGTGGACCACGTCCACAAATAGGCACCACCGTTTTGCATGACGAATTGGACGATTATAAACGTGTATCTGATCTTTGATGACTAACTGGTACGCAGCGCACTTACTACATTTTGAAGGGATCAATGAGCATGAGAACACGTACAATTTGGGCGAGTTTTTTTTTCGACTCGAATAATGTGTCAGTTGCCAATCACTTATCGGCGGCTTTTAGCCGAGCTGCCGTGTTTAGAGAGTTTGCTGGAGGGGTTAGGGATAAAAGCAGCCCATTGGATAGAGCCTAGAGAACATCACTTCTATTTCTTCAAGTTTGTTAAGCCCCTTTGAGATTAAGAAAATTAAACTTTGAACAGGCACATTCCATTTTTCATAGCCTCGTTAGTAGAGTACTGAGCGAATAAAACTCGAATGAATCCAATTTATTTGATGAATAATTTGCAAGTGTATCCAAGAAATCAAATATGTATTTCAAGAAGTACATAACCTCTGCACCCTTTTGTCCGCATTTCCCTGGACTTAAGGGCTCTCCATTTCCTGGACAACCCAATTTTCAATTTATTCGAGAACGGATATTCAAAAATTGAATATGCTCAACCCGTTATTCAACACACTACTACGGCCCTCGCTTTGTGATGGCAGAGGTTCAGCAGCAAAATGGCAGTACAATAGCAGCATAAAACGTGTCATTCTGTGCGCCTTGAATGTATGGAATGTTCATGAGCATAGTTTTACCGTCGAAAAATCTTCAGAAATTTCCTAACGGAATTTCCTTGACTTGGGAGGGCTACATTTACGGTTTCTACCTGGATTTTTTGGGTAGTGTGAGAGTGCGGTATCAAAATAACCAGTCCATGCTTAAAATACGAGCGTGAACGACATAGTTCATCCGGGGCTGGGATTATGTAGCTGCTGCCGAGAGGTTCAATTTGATTTGCATTCTCGAATTTTCATCTGCTTTCTTCTGGTTTCTAGCAGGGAAACTCGTCCGCCTCATATCAAACTCTGCCTCAAAAGTAGGGCTTTTGACTTTTTTCCGGATTTCGTGTGCACCATTGAAATCAGCACCTCGAGTAGGACGAGATTCCTTCGAAATCTCGATGCCCAGTGTGAGGTGACACAGTGCCTTTAACCACACACAGCAACCCTTGTTAGCCTTGTTCTGTATCCTACATCCTATGCAACGTTAAGAAATGCAGGAAGCGAAATTTGCCTAAAAACCTGATTTTGCTTGGCAATGCGTTCATGAATCGTAGCGCAGAATTCACGTGATGTGAGGGCGAAATGTGCCGCTTGCTTTGGAAATGCACGATTTTGCCAGAAATTTCATGGATACCACCTGGAGCAACACCTGTGCAGCATTAAAACTAGAATTTTCCATACATTCCAAGGCATTGTCGTTGTATCAAACAAAATGGAAATGTTCGCAATCTATGTAGAAGTAGTTCGCTACAGGAGTAGGAGGGATTCCCGCTGAAATTCTGGAAAATACCCGGCGTTCGTGCGTAATGCATGCACAAATATATTTGCACATACACATCAGCTAAAAAGCCGGAAAAATCACCGGATATCCAAGTTCTAACATTTTTCTTTCTCAAAATTTTCCTCAATTTTTGGTTGTTCTTAGCCGGATTTCCCCAGAATCATTCAAATCTGCACATATGCGTATACGTACGTATCTGGGGCCACATGCATCACTGAGATTACCCAGGTCAAAAGTTTTGACGCCCGCGATAACTATGGGTAGACTCGTGCGATGTTAACAAGTTTAGCCCGAGTAACATCAATGTTGCCTCAAATTATGCATACGACCCATGCATGCACACAGGCACATTTACACATTTCATTGTACATTGCAAATCACAGAAAATGGCGATTTTTGAAAAGTGAGACCTAAACCACGCCTCTTTTTGTGCCGCTTTGCTCCGATTTTGCCCACTTTTTTGCCCACTTCCATTTCTTTCACATGCCCCCATGATTCTTTGCCAGATGTTACAGTAATAGACCCACCGGAGAACCGGGCCAGGTCTCCGCTACAGCATATTAATACTTAGTGAAACAGGAAATTTTACAAGAGCTAGGCATAAAGCATAAATGAGGGCAATTTATACTAAATCCATGCGTTCGACGTGCATGTTTCTATGCTAAGTCGAATTCGCTGCCCTAACCCAACTTAGACGCAGGCGAGATGCACGCCATTCATGGCGGCCGCTCGTTTTCGTCCAGGTTGCATGCCATCTTCCTGGAAAATCCTCTACACATGGATGCGTGTGTCTGACGCGCGAGTGACGCACGCATCCAGTAAAATTGCCCTGTACTCGGACGAGCTTTCGGAACAACCGCAGCAGAAGTAGATGTCGATCATGCTGTTGAAAAATGAGAGAAAAAGGCAAGAAAGGACTGCAGCAGTACGGATTTGTGTAGAAAATGGCGCGGAAGGACAGCAGGTCACCAGTCGGTTTTCTGCTGCGGTCCTTCCGAAAATTTGTCTACGTAGTACGAAACGTTTGTGCGAACGTAGAAAAACTTGAAGATGGGAACGAACTAGTTTTTTTTTCTTCGGAATGATGTTGTATTTCGATTCTTCTCTTCTATTTTCAATTCTATATCTCCTTTATCCCTCTTTCTTCTCATTTTCTAATTCTTAATTGTAGCCTTTCTTCAGAATTATTCCATTCACAATTTCCCCAGGTTTGACGGTTTTATTTTTCACAGTAGCTAACAACATCGACCAATACTGTAAAGTACCGTATGCCATAGGACAGACACGTTTTCTTTCAGTTCCTACTTGTGCTGAGCCTGTTCGATGTGATCATCTCCATGTGCTACGTGCCAGTAATCCTTGTGGATAGCTTGAAGGTGAGCTTTTTGTATGTCAACCTGGTCACGGTCGAACTGTGGGTCCTATTTAGGGCAGTTAATCCACCGAGGCATGGATATAGAATTCTAGTAACAGAATGTATTACCAGTACATGTACAATGCTCATAAAATTTTATAATCGACAATAAGTCAAACTATTGTTTAGTACGTGAAAGAATGTGAAACCTTAAGAAAATTCTATTTTTTCTCGGAGTGGTTGACTTATTCATGGTTTCCCACATGGTTGATTCTATGCCTTTGAAAAACCTATGGAAATTTCTGCTCCTAGCTTGAATCGTCGAAAGAATACAAAGAAACAAATGATGGCTTTGTTCTAAGCGTTAGTAGACGAAAGATCAAAGGTCAGAGTCACCGCTTTCAGGACTGGCTAAACTCCGTTCTACTGGCCAAGCTATGGTGGAGTTACTTCGTTTACCTTCTAGCGCTCACGCACGTCACTATGACAGCAGCAAGGTGAGTCAGCAATACCGTAACCTACAGTATCACTGTCCAAAACTTTACGACGCTGTCATTGAGTTTTCCACCCAGGACCCAGTTATTCATAGCACCCAGTCATTCATAACAGGGCCTAGATGCATCACTCGATAGGTGGGTCATGGGTATGGGTAGCAGCTCGGGGCACATAGGCCTGGATGAGATTACCCAGGGAAAATATGTTGAAGTCCATGCAAGAGATAGGTCAATTTGGATTTGTTACCACTTTTACCCTGGGTAATCTTAATGGTGCATGTTGCCCATAAACAACGCCATGTGGTGATAAACATGTTGATAGGCGCAAGGACTTGAATGCATCATCGAGATTACCCAGGGTAAACCTGTCGACACCCTTGTTAATGGCGAGTAAACTTACGGGAGTCAACGTGTTTACCCTGGGTAATCTTAGTGATGCATGGGGCATCATTAAGGGTCGAAGACGAGTTCCCATACGCTAGCATGCTTACCCTGGGTGATCTCAGTGATGAATCCAGGCCCAGAGGATCTGCCCAGGTGACGACCTTGAAGCATCTACTCAGGCCTTCGTGAAGCTCACTTCTTACCCTATTCTCCAGATATTACCCAAAAATTCGTGGGCGTGCCCCTCGTCGACCGTTTATAGGCCCACGAGCGAATGAAACGTAGCCGGAGGACCAGCAAAAACAAAAACTCATCGTTGATTAGTGGTTTTACTGCTCTGTTGTCTGCACGGTTCCGCTTGATGATCATTGAATTCACCATAAAGGTCCCGAATTTTCGGGTTAAGACGAAATGCAACAGCATAAAAAGCGTCTAGTCATTAATCACCGCTAATTAACAATGGAAAAATGTTTTTCAGAGAAGTTACTGTTTTTACGAGTGTGGATTATATGTATGTATACATCGTAATTTGGTCATTGGTCCCATCATTTTCTGGTTATTACCATGCTGAATAACCTTGCTAACAATGAGTAACCGGAAAAAATTAATGGGCTCATTCACGGGCAGACGGTAAATAAGTTGAGGGCCTTTCTCAAGAAAAAAAACATGTAATTCCCAGCACTTTAACTAACAGAAAAACTAAGCCTGTTGAAAACATATATAAATGTAAGGCAATAGCCCACCTATACCCAGTTTTTCTTGGGTAAATTACAGCAGATAAAAAGCAGAAAAAAGTGGGTATGAATTCCATAGCTTGCATGAATATGACGCAAATCTTGCAATGAGAAAGAAGTTTATTCATTAAAATAACTTCAGTTGCTCCGATATAGTGAGGATAGAAAATATCAGATCGAGGGTGATATGCTCCAACGCCAAAATCTGGCCCAGCGTCAGCGCATACTTACCACTCGGACGCGCGGCGTTAGGCCTTTGTATCACTTCGACGCTCTGATTTAAGGAGCAATGGTGTTTTGGAAGATATGTGTCCACAGTCATCTTGAGCTTTATCGATCACCTTAGATCAACGATGGACCGCTCTTTAGAAGAATTTAACCCGTAGGGTCTTTTATGTGCCATCGTAGAGGCAAGCAGGAAACATAGTCTCTTGGACAAATGCTGTTCGCAAAAACTTAACAATTGCGGCATTATTCCAATCAATCCATAGATATCTTAGACACTGGCTCAAATTTTTCATCATGATTATGACAAATAGTCAATAAAGTTATCAATTTGAAACCTTAAATAACCGTATGGATGCAACATTCACACATACCCTCCACCCTATTTTTCATTGCCACCAGTACATGTCAAGCACTGCCTTGTGCCAGTTGTCCGCCCAGGAAAACTCGTCCATTTCAGCTTCGTGCTAGTTTGCGCGCTGCTCGAACGCTACCTGATCACCATACGATCCAGTCAACTGAAAGCGTTTCAACAACGGCGAAGCATGGCTTGCGTCTGTTCGCTCGTCCTGGCGCTAGTCACCAAAGGCGGCATTCTGTTTGAGTTGGACATCTTCCCCGAGGAAGACGAGTCTTGTCGGGTGAGTGAGCGTGTGAGACCAAAAAGTGGCAGTTGTCCGGCGGAATCACTGCGAGCGACGCGTTCTTGATATCTGTCACTCACGCTTGTATGACGTTGTTTTTTGACAACAGCTGACGCAGATACGGGATTTTCTGGAGTTTTTTATTTCCTTAGGAAAGAACTGGAGAAGTTGGCTCCCTGCCAGTGTTCTCATGTGACATATTTTGATCCGAAAAAAAATTGGCATATTCTCACCGTTTCCAGAACACCGTGAACGAATTCTACGTCGACATGGCTGCAATCAACTCAAACCCACTTTACGGAACCGTGTATCGATTCTGGATACGGAACATCGTCACCGTATTTGTGCCGTTCTTCCTGTTGACGTTCATCAACTTCAAGACGCTCGTCAAATTGAAGGCACAGCTCAAGGAAGCCAAATGTCAAGAAGGACGCAAATTTTCGGTCCGCGTCGAGAACAAGGTAATTTTGCCTCGTGTCTAGCCCGATTTATCCGTATCGGCGCACTAATCACTTTAGAATTGACGCAAATTTCCACCCATGACATCTAATGACACGGCTTGGTGCATTTTTGCGCGCAGATTCGCAGACTTTTTCTCAGTCCAAGTGAAAAGTGCACCGAAAAGACATCGCCGTGGTTAAAGTGGTTAAGTACACCCTAGAAAAACACGTAAAGTTCAAAGATCAATCCAGTTATCCATCTTGCCGAAGAATGCACGTCCTATTCCTTTCATTCGCCTGTCAAATCCCCAACATCAACACACACGCGACAACTAACACAAAAAACAAATTTGTGTACACTGGGGATTTTCATTTTTGAACGTGAAATGACAAGCGGAGCAAGCAATACCCGCGGAATTCTATAAATCAACAACAATATGTTTGTCACTTTGATTTGTTGTCTATTTATGCTACTGTAGTGCTCAAACCATAATGAATACACCATACCATCAAATGAAAGTGAACTATGATTGGTCGGATACCAATCGTCCGGCCCCTCGTCGCTGATTGGCTGTTTATGATGGGATACTATAGCTCTCAAGCCTTAATGAACTCTACAGCTACATACCGTATCGTAGAGTGCTGCTCGTATCATTATTTTAAAGTAAACTATGATTGGTCGGATACTAAATGACCCGCCCCTCGTCGCTGATTGGTTGAATTTCGCTTTTCTCATAATAAGTGGCTGGACCCATCAATAATACTTCTTCTTATGTTTGTTATTGTCTTTGGGTGTTATCATAGCCTGTGGCTTTGGGCCTGCGCTGGTATTCATGAACGCATAATTAGGCAAAGCCAGGGTGGCAAACCATCTTTAACGGTCTGCGTCTCCTCGCATTTGTCTATAGCATAACCAATGACGCTAACCATCGTTGGGTTGCGTAGTTAACCTTTTATGAACCCTAGGCCTGGATTTATCCCAAGAAGTTACCGTGGAAGCTACGTCTTTACTTGCTAGTATTGCCAAGGGGTACTTTTAAGCCAAACTTGTGAAAATTAAGGGCAAAAATAGCAAGAACGGCACGGACTCATTCTGCAGGGACGCGTCGAGACCATTGCCGCGACGCGACCGCAACGCGACCGCGCCGCATGCAGGATCCGTTTTTTTCTTCGCTGCTAATCATAGCACGAGCTATGTTACCTTTTCATGCCAAACCGCAATCATCGCTATCATCGCTGAAGTTGACGTGGGGTACTTTAGGGCGAGACAGGAGAAAATCAAGGAAAAGAATCGAAACAGTCGCATGAACTCATTTTGCAGAGATGCTTCAAGACGTGTGCCACGACGCGACCGCGCCGCATATAGAATCCGGTTTTTCTTCCCTGTAAATTATCGATTGAGCCACGATGCCTTTTGAGTTGGATCACATATCATCTCCAAAAGAATTTCATGGCAATGCATTTCCCTAAAAATGATTTTTGAACACTAGTGATATTTCTACAAATGCGCCAACAATAAAAAATAGTAGGAAACCTTCTATAGGATTTGTTACCAAGGTATCAGCCAATATTAGTGCGGATATTGGCCCAAGTTGCACTTTTCTTGAACTTTCCCTATTTATGAATCCGATGACATTAACGCTAATGCTATTGTCATGTCATGATCGTGAGTGGTCCCCTGAATAGGCTGCGGAGGCGTAGCAGTCAGGGAAAATTGGTTACTGTGATCGTCTGGACGGAAATATCCTGCAAAACAATTTTTCATCCGTATGACGTTGCGCTCGCACGCAATTCTGAAGATGACTAGCTCCTCTAGTCTGCGGATTCTGATTATTTTATGATGTTATCGACCGGTGGCAAGTCGTGCAGGTTGACTGAGTCACTGTTTGGTGACGGAGTGGGTCTCTAGGATGTCGTGTGAACCTGGATTAGCTGAATTTTTTAGGAAGGGACTTTTAATGAAATTTCTGAAAGAGTGGCAGAAAAAATGCCTGACTTTTGCTCAACTTCTTCTGATTTCACAAACTCGAGCAGAATCGACTTGATTTTACCAGAACAATATTAAAATCCCACTGAACTTGTTACCTTCCTGCCGATTTTTTCGTGATACCAAATGCATTACTGAGATTACTCAAGGTAAACATGCTAACACCACCCAATTAACCCATCGATACCGAAGGCGTTGACACGTCTACCCTTGCCCCTGGCCCTTGGGTAATCTCAGTAATGCATTTGGTATCACGTTTACCTTGGGTAGTTTCTCGGTGGAGTTCTCGTGCTCTCCTATGAAAATCTGGAGAATAATCCCATAAACATATGCTCATATTGCTAGGATCTACATAGTTTACTCGAATTTTTTCATCTTTGGAGGAGTAAAAATCTCTTGGGATCAGATAGATAAAACCAAAATGGGATTAGCTACTTAATTCGAGTTAGTCAGACTCAGAACAGTACTGAATTTCTTAAGAACCCGTCTCATCCCCTAGCTACACATGAGAATTAGACAAGGGAATGAGATCTGCTGTTTTATAGTTGGTGATTGCTGTTTTATAGTTTATGGTTCGTTGTTTGTTAGTTGGTCAGTTGCTGTTTTATAGAAATGGTCCTTTTTTTTCTCCTATTTTCTTCCATTGCATAAGTTTCGTCTTATGTAATAAATGAATGAATGAATCTTCCTCCCAGAGCCTGGATGCATAATTGAGACTGGCCAGGGTAAACGTGTTAACGCCTTCGGTATCGATGGGTTAGTTGGGTGATGTTAGCATGTTTACCTTGGGTAATCTCAGTGATGCATGCGATTTTACCAAATGAGGTGATGGGAACCTACCGAGTGATTTCAAAGTAAATTAAATCAGGAAGAGTTACAAATAAAGAACTCCCAATTAAGAACAAGAAAAGAAAAAGAAGAAGTATCAAAGATTTAGTTCTGAATTTGAATACTTGAGAATAAACATGTACAGGGTGCGTATTAAATACCGGGACAACTTTCCCCCGCATTTTTCGCGGGCAGATACTGACTTTTTCAAACCCCATGGGTATCATTATTTTTGGCATACCTTTTTCTATAAATACCAATATTTTCACAAATTTAAATTCACTTTGCGTTAGATGGTGCGTGCAAACTTGAAAGAGTCGCAATTCTTGAGCTCAGCAGTGCAGGATATTCGACTTCTGACATCGTTCGTCTCCTCAAAGTTCCACGACAAACCGTCCACTCTGCCATAAAGCAAAGCACGCTTCTCCATCGTGTTCGCACAGGACGACCGGTCACTGTATCCGCTCCTACTCCGGAGAATATCCTGAGAAAACGGATTGCACGCAATCCAGCAAGAAGCATGAGAAGGATGGCCAAGGAGTTTAATGTGTCAGAGGGAACCGCAAGAAAAGTTGGCAAAAGGATGCTCAACATGCGTCCCTATAAGCTCCAGAGGAGACATGGACTGAGCTATGCGCAGAAGAAAGCAAGAGTGAAAAAATATAAAAGGCTGCTGGATCGCGCCGCGTATGGGGAGCATCTGAGGATGTTGTTCACAACTGAGAAGCTGTTCAAGGTCGAACAGAGCTACAACAGCCAAAACGTTAGAGTGCTTGCTCGTACGTCTAATGCAGCTAATGAGGCCGGAAGAACTGTTTCCCGAAGCGTGAGAGCCGCCTCCGTCATGGTCTGGACTGGAGGGTCCGCTACCGGCCGAACTCCTTTCATATTCGTGGAAAAGGGAGCAAAGATCAGCACTGTTTTCTACCTGGAGGGAGTTCTGAAGAAGGAGCTCTTACCTTGGTCACGCTAACACTTCAAGGTCTTTAAGGCCGGCACACAAGTTCAAGAAGGTGAAGAGGTGATGTCGCGAAAACCTGCCCGACTTCATCGATGCGAACGAATGGTCGGCGAGCTCCCCCGATTTTAACGTCATGGACTACTTCCTCTGGGCCATTTCGGAGGAGAAGGCTTGTGCTAAACGACACGGCAGTGTGGACGCCCTGAAGTCCTCTCTCAAGAAGGCGTGGGAAGAGATTCCCCAGGAGACGCTGCGGGCAGCCGTAGAATCCTACCCGAAACATTTTACGGCAGTGATCAAGGCAAAAGGAGCACACATTGAGTAATTCCCATGTGTTTCGATTTAATTGAAGAGAAATAAAGGGCTTTCAAAAGAACTCCAGGTTTTGTTGATTTTGATAGGAATTACGAGGTAAAAACCTTGTCCCGGTATTTAATACGCACCCTGTATAAAGCCATACTTCAAACAAGGCGGTTAAAACGAGTCAATGCAAAGTTTTATCTATTTCACAAATAATTTTTGAAAAAGAGCGCCTTTCATGCCCTACCGCCACCTTCCCCGCTCTCTTACCTTCTGTCACCGCCACCGAGGGTGGCAGGTGGCATTATGTTTACTCAGTCATAATTGGTGTGTGTTTGAGTTTCTCGATACCAGTACCTTACTTACGAAACGAATAGAAAAAATAGCATAATTCCCAGCTAAACTTTATTTTTGCTATGTTGCCAGTTTTTTTTTGCAAGGCTACTTGTTGGCAACATGTCGTGTTTAATGAAACACATCTCAAAGAAAACTCAAAATAGGTTTGAAAATTCCATATTCTGCTCTTGTGGGTTACAATTCATGAACGCATTACCCGAACAAAACCAGTTTAGCAGAACAACTTTTATGTTCTAGGATTCTTAATATGTTCTATGTAGCCTGAAATATAACCGATTGCGCTAAACAGCACTAGTCCAGTTGGGTAACGTTTCATAAATCCCAGTCCTAAAGTCATCGAATCCCCACTTCCACAATTTTTTGGAAAAGCAGGTGCGAAATCCCCGAACATACCCGGAAACGAGGCCAAATCATTAGATCTCAGTGGCTAGATAGAACATCTCCAGCTAGTATTCCCAGCGGCCTGCGTGACTTCTGCTCTCCGGATCCGGCTCTATTTCCGCTCTCATTTCTGCAGCTCAGCTTCGGAGGCGGGTATGATTGCACGCTTTCGAATGCAATTCTCACGAAGCGTTGAAAAATGTGAATAGACGTGTGTGCGGAAGAGTTCCTCATCAGTGATCTCACGCAACAAAGGGGTCGTCCGAGAGTGGCTGGAAACGTTCCGAGTAGGCGAGATCATTTTGAACGGGGGGTGCAAGCAGGAACGAGTGGAACATGCTTCGAGACGTTCGGCAAAAAATACTTGATGAGATTTCTGGAGAAATGATTATGCCCAGCTCGCAGCTTTGATGCATAGAAAAAGTAATAGAAACCAGAATGTAATGAAATAATTAAAATGGACACAAATTCTGCTGAGAATTATTCGGGAAAGCAATCATTATTGGAATGCGTTCAAATTTCAGAGAAGATCATCTATTCAATCTATGAGCGAGTCTGAGGCTGAAGGGCCAGTGAGAAATGATGAGGTTAATATGATTTCACTTATTTTCAATATTGTCTGCAGTGGGGAAACAAGAAACATCGTCACTGTTTGTTCTTTTCCCACGTTTTGGCTTAGGAATGGTGTTCGCAACAGTTTTGAATGATTTTTCAAAGATGGATAGTGGAGTTTTTGGGAGTCTTTGTTTTTAGTGGAAAGGCAATAAGTCTACTGATTGAGAGAGTAGCACGTATATGATTTGCAATAAGTTTGCACGAATTGTGCACCATGCCTGCATTATTCAAGAACTAAGCAGCACGTTGTAGAACCAAAATGGCATGATGTGCGCATCATGTGAAAATCATGCAAAACTATTGCTAACATTATTCGATGACTCAGTGAACCACTTCACTTATGATTTTACCATTCTAGGACGACACAGAATTGCAAAGTTTCGTGCACCTCGTTTATATACCGCTACGATTGGAATCCGTATTGAA
Organism: Ancylostoma ceylanicum; assembly: GCA_000688135.1. Lineage (NCBI taxonomy): Eukaryota > Metazoa > Nematoda > Chromadorea > Rhabditida > Ancylostomatidae > Ancylostoma > Ancylostoma ceylanicum. Next base: position 4,442,750 of record JARK01001338.1, on the reverse strand, counting down.
TACGACATATTCAGGCATAATTACTCAAGTGCGAATAATTGTAAGTTATCGATTGATCGATCGTTCGAGTCGCACTCGACCAACTGTCACTGTTTGAAACACTGCGCACCCTACTACTACAGAGTTTTCGGCACATGTGCTGCACTCACTTCAATACCGTACTTTTCGTTCTTGGTGTAACAGCATCATTTCCGAGATTCTTACTATATTTTCTGCTGTCTTCTTTCTTTCAATTGCCGTGCATCGTGGGACTGGAGGGGCGGGGCCACTGTTATGCGATTGGCTCATTATCCACTGCTTCGTGCCTATCGATGTCTCGCGCCACTACGCTATATGCTGATGAATGAGGACTACTGTGTCTCCGGAAGGCGGTACGGCAGAGCTCTGCGATTGGCCAGTTGCACGGGATGTGAATCATCGTCCTGAGGGAAAAAGGGTTCTAACCAGGCGACTATGATTGGCTCATTCGAGCCCATCACGCCCAGTCATCCAAACTCGTGCGGCACCAAACACAAATGGGCCATGTATTACGGAATTGAAGCAGTTCGAGTTGGAACAGGTGGGCGGGCAGCCAATGCGCCAATCAGAGTCGCCTGGCCACGCCCCTTTTCCGTCACGATGATACACCCACATCGACGAATTGACCAATCACAGAGTCCGGCCGCATCTCCAGCCCAAAGTAAAACACCCAAAGACTAGTTGCTACTTGAAGATGCGAGGGGCTGTTTGGATGCACCAATCGCATTGCAGAAGCTCCGCCCCCTTCTCCGTGAGCCACCATGCCCTTTTTTCTTTGAAAGATTCATCGGCTTAATGCATACTCCCCAGAAACAAGAAAACGAATGAGATGAGGCTAGATCCCTTGAGACATTCTGAACTGTATAGTAGCGCTCCGTTTTCCCAGCTAGGGGAAAATGAGGCAATTTTCCTCGAGTGGGCGACCTCTTTTTTTTCTGAAGTTCATTAGGAATTGAAAAAGAAGGGTATGTTGCAGAATAAAACCGTGCAATATTCCTATCGAGCTAAAAAGCTGCACTTTGAATACTCATAAGCCGGGAGTATCCGTCTAATACCTCCCCATTAGACTAAATTACATACACTACAAAGTTCATTTGACCTTTGCAAACTGACTCAGGAAGAAGTTCTCTCGTACTTCACACACATACAGACAGCTATGATTATCCTCTAAATTACACTTTTCTTCCCGTAAATTGGTAACTAAGCTAATATATAGCAGCATAGAGTAATTTCTTGGCAAATATTCTGCACACGGCATGGCTCTACGAGGCAATGAGTTTTTCCCTTATTTATATGCATATAGGAAGTGACATCACCAGGATGTCTGCCTAAGGCATTGCAGGACAAGCCCAGCAGGGAAAGAGTCGAATGAATTTTTTGAAATTTTGCTTTACTCAACTCTAAGCAAGTGTGATTTGTTTATTCCACTGAAATGCTGTTGAAATGTCAAAAAAAGAGGAAAATATCCGTATTATTATAGTAGTACCGTTAACGATAATAGCTATTTTCCGAGGATTCACCCAGAATTCAAGAAAAAGTACTAGCTTGCGACCATTACTTCTGAGACAGCCGACCTATGAAAGGACATTATTTGCGACCACTAGCTTCTCTGAACTTTCGTACCACGGTGGGCCCACAGTAATCCCACGGTGGACCCACAACAGACTGTGGGGCCCACCATTTTGCCTCGGTTATCCCTCGCACAAAGAGCATCCATATTCAGGTGGGAAAGACCCCAATACGCCACCAGAAATCCCCCGCTTTGCCCACGGAAGCTCCCAGTTTAGCTCCCCGTGGGTCCACTAGTAGCCCATGGTGGCCCCTCCTTTTGCCCATGGTTGACATGCCGAATATCAACCACGAGATAACGGTGGGCACACCGTGGGACGAAAGTTCAGAGTTGCGACCATTATTTTTGAGACAACCTACTAATAGAATACATATGAAAGGAGCATTGGTCTTATCTTCCTATCAAAGTACTCGATGTTAAAATTTTCAAGAATGGCTTTCTACACAGAGAATCATATTGAAAATCATTGGTATAGAAGCGATGGGGGTGTGGTGTGCTTGCCAAAGACCTTCTGTGGCAATTTTTTCATAGCTTAAAGGTGATAATCTGTACTGAAAAATTCGTAATTTTTTCATTCCTGTCCTGCTTGTAATTCCTTCAAGCAGGCAAACATCATTTTAAGATACCTGTACGTACTCTGGGTTTAGCAATGTTTCATAATTAGAACTAGGATGTCAGCTTGTTTCGCTTCTTATCTCCAGACAGGCAATGTTTTATGCAATTCTAAACCACTCCTGAGGCTTGGTAGGGTAGGAGTGGTGGGTTAGAATAGACAGAGAGAGGGGTTATATATCTAAAGGCGGTAGGTCTAGGTAGGTAAGAGGCCAAACAGGTAACATAAAAGATGGGGTTGTAGAGACCTGTCTATTTATATGGGTAATTTTCCTCTTCTATGTGGTTTGATGATTCATAGAAGTTCATCCAGTAACGTGTGCAGAGATTGAAGACCGCCGTATCCTCTCTAAGAAACGTTTAATCCTCGCTGATCCAGCGAGAAGACAAGACAAAGGGTGTTTGTTCATGGACCAGCGCTCATATGGATACCTGTTCCATTATGAGGCTATTCTGCGTGGATAACTGATTCCTGAGCAGGAAGCAAGCATCGAAGATTATTTGTGGAAGCAATGTTCGTTAAGTGTTCCATGCTTCCGTACTACTATAATGATAAGGAGGGCTGTTTAATCGTAAGGCTGTGTCCATGACATTAGCAGATTAGTAAACTTTTTCACGAGTTGATCGAGCAGCTTGGTCTAGATTTCTTCTAGAATTGGATCCAAGATGGTGTAAAGGAGATATCCTGAGATTATTGCAGAACCCTAGGATGTGCGGTACCTAGTTATGAATGTTACCCGGGCTGCTGGTTCCCGCTCTGGTAGCGCTATACCCATGTGTCAAAGCTTCGGTAAACTCCCATGACTCGGTTGTAGCGCAAAGGGCATCACAGTTGTCTGATGTAGGCACAGGTTCTAGATTTCGTGCTGGTGTTTCTTTGCGAGACGATCCAGCTTCCTTTAGTCCCGACTACCTTCCTTCTTATACATAGTGAACTTTTAACTAGGGTCAGAAGAATAAATTTATCTCAATTTTGACTTTGCTCGCTCTGACAAAGGCAACTACATCGAAACTACGCAGTTCTGTCTGTTTCAAACGTGACGATAGTTGTGTACTCGCATACCTTGCCTGCTTTTCTCGCAACCCATTCGAATTGCCGAACTATTCCCCCCGTTTCTTTCTCTTTGGCGCTCCTGCAACTATTACGGCAATTTCGGAAAATTAAACATTCCTGGAACTTGAGTAACTGAACCGAAAATTCGGGTATCGATCGAACTTTTCGATTGCCCTCATCGCTTAGTCTGATTCATATGATCGTAGGTTCGCCCGCAGTTGGCAGTTTCAGGCGATCATTTACTTTTGTCAAAAATTTTTCGCATCGCATGGAATAAGCTTGAAAACTGCCTCAAGAATTTGGATGAGCTGCTATTTTGTCTCATACTTTTTTTATTTTGCCTCCAGCGAATTTTTTCAAGGAGGCACTAGTTCTATGCCCGAAAGATGGCTAAAGTTCATCGTTACCAACGGTGAATATATCATTATTCCCGAAATAGTTCTTGTTTAGCCCACAAAGACGCATTCATAATTTCACACCCTAATATCTTCCCTAGTGGAACACGTCATAGCAGGAATAAGGAATATAAGAACCTACAAATCAATGCTGTTTTTCAAGGTACATATTTGTACACATTTAAGTAAAAAATTTTCTACTTTATGAACGTACTAATGTTTGAAAAATAAATTAAAAAAATCAACATATGAGAATTCTCCAAACTTTCATTTACCTCATTCCTCACTTGAACTCAACTGCCATAATTCCGTCACTGTCGCAGGTACTAATTCTTAGGCAGGATGTCGGGAATGTGATGCATGGCCGAGATCTAGTCGTGGGAACAAAAATTGTCACAATAGGAAGCATTTTGACCCGGTTATTTGGTAGGAGTCAAATAAAAGTAAAAGTAAGGCTACCTCACTCCGGTATTGGTGCAGAAATGACTTCGAGCAAAATTTTGAGTATGCTAGTAGGAATTGCCATAACTTTACAGTACCGTATGTAATCACCCACATAGTTCAAATTGTGAAATAACCTCTATCGTCCTCTACTCCTGTCCTGTTATTTACCGGGAGTAAATAAATCTTGAATAATTGTGAAGCGAAACGAAAACGGCCTGCGTGCGTCCGTCCGTCTTGGTCCATTTTATTGCATAGGGTTGCGTTCATCTCAGTGAAATATGGCTATGATGTCATAAATTGGCCCGTAAAGGTCTACAGAAGCGCATGCCATCGAACTAGGTATAAAGTAAGACAACTACTATTCCATGCATGCAGATTTTATGACCGTGGAATCTATGCACTTCTTCCGAGTGACTAGTGCATCTGAAAGGAAATACTATTTTCGTGGATTCTGTGGAAATGACCACAGGGAACTAGAAAATACCTTCTTTCTTGATTTTCCGGGGATAATTATGTAGGATTTCGAACTTTCCATAAACTATTGTGGATCATTCCAGAGCAAGGTACGATCAGCCACCTGGACACTGCTGCTCGTCTGTCTACTATATCTCCTCTCCAATCTTCCAAATGTTATCGTCACTGCATGGGAATTTATAGACATCCAGTCACTTCAAAACGAGTAAGTCCTGCCCATGGCGCGCCTGAATTTCTGGGACACTCCAAGCGTCCTACCGCAGCACATGCCTGCGCATTTTAAAACGTTTTTTTCCAGATTCTTCGGTTTTTATATGTTCTCCACGGATTTGGTATCTTTACTGGTTGTGGTTGCGTGTGCTATGCGTCTACCAATTTATATGGTAATTTTATTGTCCAATTTCGATATTTTTACAATTTTCTAGAGGCGAATTTTGACCCATCAATCGATATTTTCAGCTCTGCAATCCAGAACTTCGACGGGTGATCACCAATACGATGAAGCTCCATATTAAGCCAAAAATTCAACAGTGCAAATCTGACTACTTGTAATATTGCTCAATATGTTTCTAGATCTGAATTTCTATCTAATAAATCTATTACGAGTGTAAATGCCGCCTTTATCCGTGGTTCAGTGATTTGGCTATGGAGCGCGAAATCTGCTATCCATTGTACCCGTGCTTCTGCTATCGCTTCTCCGGCGCAGTCATGGTGAGAAGATCGAAAACTACGATGTTGCCCCAGCTCATGTTCTTAGACGGCCGATAACGCGGAAGCTGCACGGACCAAATCCTCACAAACGTCATTAAGCGCCTCTAACATGCGGCCTTGCAAAACAATCGCCGTTGAGGTTCTTTTTCTCGTGGGAACGCCATTCCCAGTCGGGATGATAGCCTCTTAACTAATTGCTGCTTGGACTAACAAACGTCGTTCATAAGCTGAAATGGACGGAAGTAAATCAACTGGGATTTAGAGATGGGTGTGCGTAGAACGATTACGTAGTGTAGAGTTTAGTTCCTTGTTGCTAGAGTTCAAGGGGAGGGTATGAGATTGGAAATGGCACAGGCACCATTATGTTATCCGGTGTCGGTAGTTGGTACCGAAGGAGTCTGGAGAATGAAATGGTGATACATCGGATGCCGCTGCAAATCACTACTTTGGGCACATACGTACGCACTCAAAATCTCAACGATACTCAGATGAAGTCGAATGTGTTGCGCGTCCCACGAACAGAATTGGTTAACACCGGCGTCCTTATACTTTATCTTTTATTTTGTGAGTACTGGCATGTGAGCTCGTCAGGTTTAAGTCACTCTGGGAATTGCTGGACGATTGGGCTATAATTGTCGCACCATTGGATCTATGGCATGAAGGTATGTCAGCGTAGGCTGAGAACTTCAGTTGTTTCATTCTTGAAGGTTCGAGACCTCTGATGGTCAGAAGGTTTTGCAAAACCCTATCCTTCAAGCGCCACAGCTGTCAGTCACCCTTCGCGACTTGTTCGTGATAGCCTTACAAAGCTGTTACTTGACTGCGACCTGTGGCTCACCATTTCGTTCTCGTTCCAGGAGGTTTACTACCATCATTGCAAATTCAAACCCAGAAGAGAAAAATGGCGGAGTAAAGTGTGACACCAACAGGAACGTATTGGTAAAATCATGATCCATCACGATCACGATCCATGGTAGAGCTTCCGGAGCAGTGCTTGATTACAGACATAGAAAAAAAAACAGCAACATAACAGAATCCAAAGCATGAAATTTTACATATTTTCGTGTCCTCATGATCGAATTGTAGAAGTGGTTAGGACCGCTACTACGTTGAAATTCATCTTAGGAGACCTAATTATTCAAGGTTGCAGATGAAATAACGGTTCATTTTTATTCTACCGTGAAGAAAAATTTATGCTATCTGTGTCTCCCTCTTAATAATTTTCGTATCTTAGTTTCACTCTACTCAAGGCGTCTAAATCCGCGAAAAATGCTCCCCTTACATACTTGCTCCTCCACGGAACGAGAATACTAGACGCTGTAAACCCGGCTTCAAGTGTTCGTGGTTGCGTCTCCGTAAATTGGTGCTTCGTAGCTCTCAATTTCAGAGACTGCTCCTGGGCTCTCCACAGGGAAACTATTTTTCTTTGTAATCACTACAAAGTCGTGATACTCTGACAACATTGTTCACCCTCAATACTTCACTTACCAGCTAAAAACGCGTCGGGCGCTGTTTTTCAACACAATATGACGTAATGAACTACAAGTTGGATTAACTTCTCCAGTGTTAGGTGCCATCGCGAATCACTACAGAATACTCTTAGGACCAAATAAAAAGCAATCAATAAATCAATTGAGTAAATAATTGCTCCAGGACTCGATCCAAAAAATCTGAGGTTTCAGGAAGAAAGATAGCTCCAAATCCTTTCCTATCATTAACCAACGGTTGTATCTCCCGATTTTCTTCCAAATCCTTGAACTACTCTAGATCGAATTTTTGACTTCGATCATGTCTACCACATTAGTCGGTCTGAAGTATGCTGGTAAACATTGTCATTTTTAGCCTCTAACTGACCTCGATTTCTTTTCTCGCCCAAGCAATAAATGAGCGCTCTGGTCAGCACTATCAGCCGTTTCGGATGTTTACCTACTTCTAATAAGCTATTTTGCTCGGCAGCACAGAGCCAAACTCGCGGCCAACCCATACAAATATGTTTGCACAGTGTTCACCACCCTCGATAAGAAGCGATTCGTCGGCGTCCCGACGCCGGACGAGTTACTATCAGCCGTGTGTGAAACAAATACACTTCACCTTCCAAATTTTATTACCGCACTTGCGTCGTTAACCGCCTCGCTTTTCTCCAAGGAAGCACTTTCTGACCTTAGAGTACCTCTGATAATTGGAAAATCGGTGATTTTCCGTCTAAAACATGTGTTATTCTCATGTGCCTCTTCTGTAATTGCATCCATTTCCCATGATTGAGAAATCAAGGATTTTACGCTTATTCGTGGATTCTGGAGAAGTTCCTCTTCCGATAAAATTGAGCGTGAGCACGCAAACATGTGATTCACTCGGAACACTATTTATCGGAGCATGGAATGGTCTGACGCCTGTTTTCACTTCTCGCCCGAGTTCCGCCTCAGATTTGTAGTGGTCCATATTTTTTCAAAGCCTGGATCGCTAGTTCCATCTGTTGTGGAAGCATTGTGCAAATCTCCCTTAGGAAGCCTTCCTTATTGACCACTAGAATCCATATGACATCTTGAAAAATTATTTTCTATTATCTAAAAATAGCATAATCTTTTCAGTCAAATGAGCGATTCTTTATATCCTGGAACAGAATCAAAGGATATAATTAAATGTATTATTATAATTTTGTATTATATTACATTTACTGCATTTATTTCATGTTACATTTTTGTACTTAACGCTGCAGATGTCTGAACTCCAAGAATCCTTCTTTTACAACCCATGAGTGGAAGTCTTAACTGTTGTGGCCGCATGCAGCAGAGAGATTACTCAAGGTGAACGCCTTAACACTACACAAATTTACCAACAGGTATGACTGGAATCAAAAAGTTCACTCCGGGTAATCTTAGTGATGCGCCCAGGTCTTGGTTTGAGTACGGTGCGGCATTGGCGAAAGCAGAGGAGGGGCGGGTTCGAAATTACTTTACGAATTAAATAAAGATCTTATATTAGTTTATTTTCAACTTCTTATTCCTATCATGATTTGTTAACACATTGACGACAATGGGACCCACATGTGGGTCCCATCTTGACGGCCACCAGGGAGCAAGGGACCCACCGGTGGGTCCCACGGCAAAAATAGGGATCCCGAGATCAGACCCTCCTGAGACTTCGTATAGAGGGGTTATTTCACCCGCCAAATTCGAATCTAACCGCCATTTTTCACCGTGTGACCAATTTCGCGAGTTACGGTAGGCATTCTGTATCACTTGTAATGAAAAATCAATGAATATTTATATTAAAGATGAATATAGTAGGTCAATTCAAAGTATACATATTTTGAAGTCTATGTCACATTCTATTATATTTCCAAGATTTTAGTAGATATCATCTACTTAATAATTCCATCAGGACTGTTTCTATTACTGATTTATAAATATAAAATCTATTATATTATTACTGAACTTGAAGAAATGAGTCAGAATTTCGCTTTGGTCCCACGTGGCACAACTCTCGATGTCCTCAATGTGTTAAATGATATTCATTAATTATTTAATATTTTGATGATTATTTTCTACCAATTTCACTTTCCATCTGGATCCCCAGAGTGGCGGAGACTTCCTTTTTCCCACGCTTCCCACCCCCCCCCCCC
>JARK01001338.1:4396105-4429017 GCA_000688135.1 Ancylostoma ceylanicum | reverse complement strand
TCGAAAGAGTTCCTTATCCACTTCTGCAGAATAGACACTGCATCTCATATGTTGCCAGGAAGGGAGTACATGGTGCGGAAAACCTGCAACCTCAAAGGCAGCACCCACGATAATTTTCACGTCGAAAATTTTGAATGTTTTGGGGTCTGAACGACAGTTCCAGTAGTTCTACGCAAGTTGCACCAGCAAAGACATCCGCAATTTCGAGATATAACAAGTTGAACACGGGATCCAGGGATCCCCAGACGAGTTGTAGCGGAGTGCAAACCAGCTGTTTTCTGCCGCAGTCAGTCAGTTTTCCAAAGGTTACGTTTGTCTCTCATGTCTCTCATTCTCATCATTTCAGAAAATTCCCTATCGTGATAGTCTCCTTCTCTCTAACTCCTTCCAATTGTTATTTGACCATATGATCCTTTCTTTTAACCAGAATTGTGAAATTTTCAAATGTGGTATAAATTTCAGGTTTTTTTTTACTCTTCACACTTTACCATAAGTTTCGTTTCTTCTACTGAGGCATGTTTCTGCAGTGAACATTTTAATTCCTTTTGATTGTGATTTTTCTTCATTAGGGGAGCTGCAAAATTAGTCAAATATCCAGGTGCGTTAAGAAATTTGCCCACAAAGAAGCCGGCGTGATCGACTTTCCTGATGTACTCCATCCGCGTAACTCGGCCATGAAGCAGTAAATTGGTAATACCCTAGGACCATTCCACCATGAGTTCTGAGACAATGAATTACTTTATTCCTGTTCCTCATAGCCAAAAACCTAATATCGCGGTAAAATCAGGGTGTTTCTTTGGAGACAGCACCCACGAAAAATTTTGTCATCGAGATTTTGGAGCAATCTCAAGTTTTCCACTTCGGCAAGCACGGGTATATCGGTCACTTCTGTCAGCGCTTCTAGAAAAGACCATTTCTCCTTGTCCAATGTCCTTATTTCGCTGTTAGATCAAAATGGCCGAGTTGTGTGAAACGGATCTGACACAGAAGTCGATAAGACTGCCTCTTTCGCCATGTACTTCCTTGACCAATTGGGTATTTTCCCAGATTTGCCTACTTCTCGATAAAAGAAAACGGAAATAGGGAAAAGGAAGAATGAAAGTTGCACGGATGTATCTGTGGAGCAGAAACGAAAAAAGGTAGGGCGAAGTACAAGAAGAAATGTTACAAGAAGTTCTTCTTCATGTTCTTATGTAGGAAGCGAAGTCCGAGGTCTTTCGGTGCATCTTCTTTTAGGAGACTGCTCAAAGCTCTCCAGCAAAGTTCCTTATAGGGCGTAGTTCCTATGCTGTTCAGCGTCTGCGATAAGAAGACGTCGTAAAGTTGTTAGATTCAAGGCGCCTTCTTTTGAGCAAAGCGCAAAAAAGTCGATCATATTGAAAAGCGATCAATGATGCGAACTCTAATTAGCCAAAGATTCAGGCGAGACAAGTGTCACTTCCACTTCGGTGTTTTTTTTTTGTTACGAACTCTTGCACTTCCTTGTCGGTAGGAGCTACTTTCTACACAAGGAAGGTATTTTTGTTATTTTCTCCGAAAAAGGTCAAATGATTATGGCTTCCGCATGACAGTGCTATCAATCATCTGCTCCTTTTTCAACGAAGTGCTGACAGGTTTCTGGTCTTCATCAACGAAATGCTCTTCGAGAGGTCACGTTAGTGCCTCGTTTAAGAAGATCTTTAAAAAATTCCAAATCCAAATGATGCAACGCAAATGAGAGAGGGTGAGTTAGAGTATGATGTGTACGTATGGTTATTGTGAAACCTCTCTGGGAGTCGTCCTCGTAATATCTACAGTACATCTCCATTTCAAGCGTCTTACAACTTTATGCTCTTTGCACGTACCGTGTTGACCACTGTTACACGTCAACTGTTCAGAGGTAGCTCTTTGACTTTCTATTTCTCCTCTTTCTTGTCTGAGGGGAGGCAGCGTAACTCAATTTATGCGTTTTGATAGATTGAGTTCGATGTTTCCGGCCCAACCAAAATTTCAGTCTTCAGCGGGGAGGTACTATGCAACGTACAAATGTGAATCATTTTTGGGGACCCTCATACCCTTGGGTTTATATATTCATACGAACCTCATAAAAATTCACTGTTTGGACTCCAATCGACAGGCCATCTCTAAGCAACCTTATTCTCACAAGGGGCAACAAATTTAGCTAGGTTTATTATTTGTTTAACACAGCCTAATACATTATTTATTACTCATTTTACCAACGTGATTTTCGTAAAGATGATATCCAGCTAGACATGGTTCGAGAAAGCAAGATCGAACCTAAAGCAGATTTTAAAAGAAGCTTCAGGTTTATAGAAAAGGATTTCACCGATGCAAGATTACAGGTGAATCTGATATCTCGTTCGTTCGGGTAGACAAAGACCTCGGTCTCAGCTAGAATAATGAGCTGAGCTTTTCTTGTCACAACGGAAATCGTTGTAAGCATGCCTTATCATAAACGAATCTATTATACCCATATTGCATTACGCACTGCACCTCCTGTTGTTCCTAATGCGCTTCAGCGCGTCCTACTACCTCACCGAGTTTGTGCCGCTAGCAACCGTAGTCTCGGCAAGGATACTTACAAGTTTCGTCAACAAGATATTAGGTTGTCCAAAAAAATAGTTGGACAAATTTAACCAGTTGCAATTCGTCGCATGTGAAGCCCGGCCAGGTCCTTTTGTATGCGATATAGCAGGACTTACCCGAACTTCAAGATTCACCATACAAGACACTCTTCGGACTCCTGGCAATACTCCAAGGTTGCCTCGAGCTTTACTCCGCGTTCTTAGCAAGAAAAGGCGTGCTGATGTGTGTAGTTCTCTCCTCAGCCGCCGCAGCACATTTGATCGGATCGATTCCATAGTCATCATAGATGATAAGTACTACGCCTATGATGATAGCGTACCTCATATGCGCCGGCTCGACTTCGATGGCCTACGAAAACCACAGCCGATAATCGAAAACTGTGACAAGAATCTTGGCATAGCGAATATCAGTTGTGTCGAAGTAACTTGAGCGAATAACCAAGACTTTCACAGTTCTTTATTCCGGCTAACGTTTCGGCGTCGTTTCCTTCGTCAGAGCCTGGAAAAATCAAAACCAAATGCAGTATCTCCTCCCAAACGCCCAATCATCCACAAGTTCTAATTCAGCAGAAGAATAAATCCAAGACGAGATCAGAAAAGAGCAAAACTCGCTAACGCTCACCTAGATAGCCGTTTAGCCGCGATGTAAGTGGGCCGCCGCGTAGAATAGCGCCAGCTCGTTGGCCACTGCGATGCTCTCTTCCTTCTTATTCATTTTTGGATTTCTAGCGGTTATCCAAAGCGCCTCCAATGTTCTGCGGGCTAAAATTTCGGGTTCCCACAACAACATCGTGATGGCTACCACAAATGAAGTTGTTGTCTGCTCTTTCGGAAGTTGGTCTAAACTGGCATCACAATGGATTCTGGCCTATTTTACAACCAAATAGAGAGAGCGGCTGTAATTCAGTGACGTCGCTACCTCGGGAGGGATGAACTTATTGATACAGAATTATGAGCAGGATTTTGTATTCGAGCTCAGTTAATTGTTAGTTTTGCTATTTTGTTGATTTTCAAGGACTTCTGCAGTTAAAGCTTCTTCACGAAACTTAAGTGGCTGCCCCACCTCACTTCCTAGCGTCCCGAAGGGGCGCTATTCACGCTAGTCATTGAAAACTATGAGAATATCTTCACCATAGACCCTTCGGTTATGACACTTTCTGTTATCAAGTATACTTAGCGCGACCATCAATAACATTTATTATATTTGAGACCTTCAATGCTGGAATGTCGGCTTGTAGTGTTTGACGTTCGTATGGTCCAAAAATTTTGCATTCACCGAGCTCAACTAAAATAACAAGCTCCTTCAAAACTTCGGTGACTAGTACGGTAGAAGAGACAGCTAAAATTTCTCTTAGTCATCCAACAACCATAGTGCCTATCTGAAGTTACCAAATTTTGACATGAGAAAGGAGATATTCTGTTGAAGCATGAATTTACCTAGGGCAGTAGTAATTGCGCCGTAACCAACGGTTATAGAGAAAGTTGTGTCCTTGGACAACTGCCTGTTCCCCAAGTTAACCGACTTATAACCTGGACATGGCCGCAATGCAGCCATCACTTGAACGAAATCCTCGTGAATCCATGTCTCTCAATCTTGTTTGCAAAATTTCATTCGCGGGAAGAACCGCACGCGTGACAAACAGCACGTGAGACTGCAGTCATCGCACTGCGCAACCGTGCAGGTGATCCCTCGCAATTACACAGTGATGAAGGAAACCGAATGCATACACATTACTGTTGTAAATATATCTTGTACTAGTAGTGAGATAACTGATTCATAGGGAAAGTATTCTAGGTATTAGTGAGATAACTGATTTATGGGGAAAGGATTCATTACTAAACACTGTAATGAAAGTGAATCTATCTATATTTACTGTGGTTTTTTTCCATTTCTACGGCAGAACCACGCATAACTAATGTGTTCAAACCTTTTTCACTATTTTGAATGAGAACGAAAAGGTGAAGTACGAAAATGCAAAGCTCTGACCATCTGCGGGATCTGAACCCCGCACTAACATCACAGTGGCCTATCGCGTTTACCACTCTGCCACATCTCACTTGGTGGCGGGAGACATGAATGGCCTCCACAGCCTCATAACACAAACCAATACAAACTAGTCAAAGACTGGTACACTTGAGGTGAAGCCTCGATGTGCAGTGCTTCGAACACTGTTAATTTCATTTCAACATGCTGAATTCTAATTCAAGATGCGACAGAATCCGTTTCCAAAGCTGGTTCATTGTTTTGTTTTGATGAAAAGAACCATGAGAGGCTTTTAATTAAAAACAATTCCCTCACATCCTTGGTCCTTTGGAGCATCAAATTCACAGCTATGATGCGTAGTTGGGTGAGCAATCGTTTGGCGCGCACAAAAGCGTAAAAATGGAGCAAATGGAGATCCCTGTTATCAAAAAGTCCTCTCGAGGAGTTTTTGATAACCGGGATCTCCATTTGCCTGCGTCTATGATATCTGCGCGTTCTCTGCGCGCGCTCTAGCAATATCGATATGGCAGTGCCTGTGCGATCTGCTCAACCGATGGTGTCGCAGCGCCCGAGACCAGGATCCAAAGCGTGATGTAACCCCTTGGTTATATCACGGTTATCGAAACTAAGTTGATATTTTGATTTTTCACACTATATTGACCTCACAACGGTTCCGGGTTATGAAATGTACAACTGCCGGTTTAACTTGCTGGTTAACCGGCAGTTATAGTGCAATTACTACGGCCCCTAGTTTTTTGGAGCGGATGGTGTTAGTTTTACGTTTGAGTATCCGTTCGTTCTTCATTTCTTGCCTTTTGTTGTCACTATTTTGCTCCTTTGTTTCATTGATATTTTTTGACGTGTTTCAAGATTTGCTGCCCATACATTCCAGAAGTTGTAAAGGCTAGTGTAATTATATGAAGTGGATTATCTATACAGATTCTTTTGTGTAGATCTTGCAGGATATTTCTACCAAAAAAAGTCTTCAGCGCTTCAATATCAACCACTAAGAAATGGGCATGAAAAGAACAAGCTAACATTCAACACGTGCCTTCTCACAATCGACCATTCAATGAATTCCATAGCTTCCACGAGTTCTTTCCTATTGTTATTGTCTGGTTTGCAGCGTTCAATTTCTCCCACTTCCACGAGTCTTCTCTTCAAAAGTTTCTCCTAGTGACGGAATAGAAATTCGAACTCGGAACCCGGATCGGTTTCCGTTTGCACGTTTGTGCCAGGAAAAGTCATTGCTTGCTATGGTTGTTTGTGGGGCTAATGCTTATCGATGTTCCTCTAGCCTCTTCCTATTTGGTGTGCACATTTCTCCCGAGTACCACTGACCCCGTCCAATAAATGTAATAAAAACATTGATAATTTTGCTTGACTGGTGGGACTTTCGAATCACACATGCAGGTCCCATCCTGCCTTGCAAATGCGTAACATTTTCTTGAACGTTGATGGTCGTTAAAAGTAAACGTTTGGACTCTGAGAACGCCTTATACTTGTGGCCATGAAGTTGATTTATTTAGCGAAACTGCCATGAAGCATTAGCAATGGGACTAGAAGTCGAGTGAAGTCTTGAAAGGTCTTCGATCTATCCCCTTTAGGAAGAAAATAAATAGAACATTTCCATCACATCTCCGTTCTTCAGTCGTAGTTTGAAGGCAGCACCCACGGAAATCCTCACTCTCTAGGTGAGTCGTTCCCCGTGTGGTCGGTTGCCAGACAACCACAATAGTGATTCGAACACAGAAAAAGCGGTCTATCTGTGGAGATACTGCCGTGGACACAGGGCCGGGCGTGGCCATTTTGGTGTCCGCCACTCCAGTTAACGCTATTGATTTGACATGCTACGAGTGGTCTAACCTAATTTATCATGTTGCATAAGGAATACTGTACAGTGTAGGGTATGAAATGCACACCATCCACAAGAATTCGTGACGATACGCACGTATACCACATGGAACATACATGGAAAACAGCGCCTTCATTTCCCTTCTTCCGGCGTGTTTCACGCTGTTTCATCACTGCCTATGAGTTCATCGTCTCCTGAAAACCTTGAAGTTCAGCGAAATCTCCAGCACAAAAATTTCCGTGAGGGCTGCCTTTAATCGCTGGCTCTTCTCTCTTTTTTTTGCTCCTGTTCTTCGTTTTGCTTCACGTGAAGTGACCGAGCAGTTGTGATTGTGTTGTTTTTTTAGTGTTTTCTTCTTGCACCAGCGTATTTGATTCTTTCCTACGTGAACTTGGACTTAAAAAACCTTATGGGGATGTCGGATGCAAGTTCGGAATGTGAAAGCTAATTTTTGTTCATCGCCTATGCAACGTTTATACAGTAGTTAACGACTTTCCATTAATCGGATCAGGGCATTGAAGTTGTGCCAACTCTTATAGTCATTTCTTATTTTTGCATCTACAGTGCGTTTCATAATTATAAGAACACCCTCGAATTCTGCATTTCCAGGGAAAGCGGTGCACGGTGAATTTTTCTGTCATAACTGCTAGATCCAACACCTCAAAAAACCATTCCAGCCGATTTTTGAGAAGCGCATGCCGACCGCTAATTTTTCTACAAAATTTTAAATGATTTTACACCGTTTCATATTATAAGAACACCTTGACCGAACAAACATTTTATAGGTGAAAAATGAAGGACACGCCAAATTAATAATCTATGGGTTCTCCATGCTTTGTAACTATTTCAAGTAGTCGTTGAGAGATATTGGCAGCGATGTTTACAAGCGTCGCAGGGACGATATCCTCCCATGGTTGAGGGCTGCCCTTTTTGATTCTTCGACGCTATTGAATTGCCGTTTATTTGCATAAATCTTTCTAATAATGAATCTCCAACGCTTTTGTATTAAGTTTGAGCACGGACTCAAGCTGGTCAGTGCAAAACTTGGATGTTATTTGATCTTAGCCACGTCATCGTTGATTGGCTCACGCGGACCATAGCCTTGTCTTGCTCCAAGACGTGGCTCTGTCGCCATCGTCCATTCAGAAAAGGTGGCAGATGTTTGCCGAGGGTCGCTTGATACTCTTCGAAGTCCATTCTGCACGATACGAATGCAAGGCCTAGCTTAGAACCGTGGTAGGACGCTCCCCATACCATAACACTATCAGATCCGAAGTTGCAGCTGCTGAAGTAGATGGGATCCTTGCAGAGATCGCGTCAGTACCACTCATACCCAGCAGAACTGTGCTGACTTAATTCCTCTTAGTCCGAATAGACATCATAAATCAGTTTTCTTTACTGCGGTCAACCTATGGGGAACACCGTTACCTTTGACTAGTCTGCCGTTGTTTTTGCTGTGCAAGCACAATTCGTACAGCCTTGCACTGGTCGGGAGCCTACAGCAAATTCTTCAGTTTTTCTCTAGCAATCATACCGCTCCATTTCATCATCCCCCGAATTGTTGCCTTGAAAAAAAAAATAGCTGCAAATACAAGAAGATCTCAGTTATTCACGACATGCTGTTTGAGGCTACTCTTGAAATCCTGCGCTTATCATGAACAGGCACCTTGCGAGGACGTTCGCAGCTAGGATTATGTCTGGAGGAACCGATGCGGTGCAGGTATCCGTGCACCGAGCACAGAGACATCGTCCAAACTGCGTAGCAATTACACGACTGCTAAAGCCTGCATACTGGAGCCCCAGAATATGAGCACTTTCATCGAAAGATAGTAGGCGACAACATGACATGTCCAGAGACGTCAACTTATTACATACTTATTTTTAGAAACCCACCGATACACAAAATCCGCTTTTATTCAAGAAAAATCCGTGATTTCTCAAAGTGTTCTTATATTATGAAACGGACCGTAAACATTCAAAATTTTGTAGAAAAGTTAGCGGTTGACATGCGTCTCTCAAAATTTGGTCAAGGTAGTTTCTTGTGGTGATGAATCTAGTAGTTATGACCGAAAAATTCCTGATTGCCCGCTTTTTCCGGAAACATGAAATTTAAGGGTGTTCTTTTAAATATGAAACGCACTGTAGAAGTTGTACTTTATTTATTTATTTATTTATTTATTTATTTATTTATTTATTTATTTATTTATTTATTTATTTATTTATTTATTTATTATTTATTTATTTATTTATTTATTTATTTATTTAAATGCGCCTCGAGGGCACGCCAACTCATTACAAACTGAAAAGACTAATTGCATGAAACCAAACTACATAAAAAGAAGAAAGTCTTTCTAAAAAGCAGAGTAAGCGATGAAATAAAACCCACTGGTGGGTAGCAGTTAGTACGGGCGAAACCAAACATTAAAACATAGAAATAATGGTCACAAACAAACTTGACTTCAAACAAGAAGCTACCCTACAGTGCCTGGAGGAAAAAAAGAGATTGGTAGCACGAAGTTGTTTTAGCTACCGAAACTAGCCGAAGCATGTAGAAAGAGAAAAGAGCCTTGCAGCACCACGTACCTTGCATCAAATTAGTAGTATAGATATATGGAAGTTCAGATATGAATTGTGATAAGTGAACGCTGGGAGGCGTCACTTCTCACGAAAACTGATAGTTTCGTGAGAAATCTGGGTTTGGACATTGGTTCTGCTAGGTATTCCCACCCCTAGCAACGCAAAAACCAGACTCACCATAGAAAGCAAAACAAATGAGATTCTGAAAACAAGATTAAAATTCGGCAAGAAAGTAGGTTGCTGCAGTTGGTAAGTCATGCAAATGATACTGTACAATATGAACTAAATATGAACTATAAACTCGAAACAAGACAGAAGAAAAATGAACAAACACAATCACGGACATATACTTACTAGAATGACTATACTTTTCCTCCAGTTACTCGAGAGTAACTCTCACAAACGTAGCTCATAGCAGTATAGCAGGTTACAGTGCATCAGCTAGAAGAAATGGACACAAACAAATAGATGTAGGAATGTCGTGAATATTAAGAGCGGCGAGAACATCCAACTTCCTTAATCCAACTTCCTCCCACGAAGTGAAACATATTATAGAAAGATACATCGTGAGAAATGCCTCCGAAAGAGTATCGATATCATTGCTATTAAGTGCAAATGTGCCCATTTTAGTTGCATGATTGCTGCGATTAAACTGATTATTCAGAAGTTGATCTAAGATGTTTGTGGTTAAAGTGTCATTGATATTTGTACCCAAACAGATGGTATCGAAAGCGGAAGTCCGTCAAAAGCGAGAAAGTTAATGCAAGCACCTTACGTACGTGAAGCTGTTGACGACTCAGATGATGTGCCACATTTCCTTGCTTCTCAAAGCACATGTAGATCAAAAGCTATCGTGTCGTGATAGCCTCAGGTTCGTTCACGAGCTCTCGGGTACCACACCACGGATTCCTCCAAATAGCTCTAGAAGGCGCTCGTCATCCACTTCACCCTACCGCACGGATCGCCCTTTGCTTCAAGTCTTTGAGCTTGCGGCGCCAAATCTCCACCGGCTAAGGCTCGAACCAGAGTCGACGGCGAAGGTATGGCCGATGCCAGCGTCGGCCGATCCCTCGGCTTCCTCGGGCGTCAGGCATCGTCGAGCGACTGTCATCAACCTAATACGCCTCAAACTCTAAAACCGAAGTTTATCACCGAAAGGAGCTTACAAAGTCGTACAGATGTTTGTAAAGAGCAAAAAAAAGGTATAAGGACATTTCTACAGGATTATAAATGTTTCCAAAGCTTTCAAATTAAACTTTTTTCTTAAAATACTCAGATCACTTAAGTGAGATTAGATGTTACAGTGCCAAAGATGGAAGGAAAACACAATATCGGTGTAATGGCAATGCATAGATTGTCGGTCACATATATCCCCTGGGGATTCGCTCTAGGCGATAGCAAATATCCCGCAATCAATGCGAGAAATGTCCGTGCATAATTTCTGAGATCAAATATCAATGCGAAAGTAGCCGAGGACTGAGACATCAATGACTGATGCTAATGTTTGTTTGGAGTCTTTCTCCTTTGATTCTCATCTGCTTACAATCATCAGTCTTCCATTTCGATGCCCATTTGTTTCAACGTGATGTTTTTTGGAGGAATGATTATGTACTCACCACATTCTTCGGTCGTTTTTCATCGCTATCCATACGAATAAGAAAGATGTAGTGTTTCACTTAGATAACCCCAGCAATCCCCTCAAAACGCCGCTTGACGCACAAAGAAGCCGGTCTGGTTCCCAGGGCGTCGACGCGCCAGCCGGTCGATGCTGCAGTGCGCAAGGTATGGTCGGTGTCGATCTAATTTGTGATGGCGGCGAGCTTTGCTCACCTCCCGACGACGCCGGACGAGCGCGGCGATCAATTCGCATGCAGTGTATTGGAGCCGACGCGCCCCAACGCTGCTCGCCGTCGACTCTGGTGCGAGCCTAAGAGGCACGGAAGAGAGCTACTGCATTTTGCGGCGCGGTGCTGTGCTTGGTGAGCTCACAAAGCAAAAGCAGCAGAACATTGTTTCAGTAAACGATAATTTTTCCAGACAAATGTAGGCTATTGAATAATCTCAATACATTTTTGGGTAGAAAGTTCCGGAACAATCCCGACGAATCCGTCAGAACACGAAATTAAGTGGCGGTAAACTTTTGCGAAAACTTAATAGTTAAAAACAAATTCAGAAATTGACAATAGAGATTCAGAAATGAGGTAGTACTAATTGTTTTATCTGTTTTTTGAAGTAGTTTTGGAACAATTGCCGTCCGATTCTATGCCCCCAGAGAAGGGGCCAGTGCTTGACAACCACAGCTTATTCTGCGTTGCATTCATGTACTCACTCTTTGATTAAAATCTGAAGGCGTTAATGCAGAAGGCTGGCCGAATTAGACAACAAAGTTCCGATCCTGTGCTGGACACGAAATCGCTTTTTGTCCGTCTAACGTTGCCGTTTATAAACCAGTGACAATGTCGTCTGATCTTTAGAAGATAACAGTCACGTACTTCTGCCGAAAACAACAATGACACACTGCTTTCAGCGAAATCGTAACTCCACGAACACATATAAGCGCGACGTCATCCAAAAAAATGGACGACTTCGCCATTCGCGTCTTTCCTTCTGCCAGAAGCGCCGCAATGCGACAGTCGGATAAGGTTCTGCACTACTCACCGATAGCCGATCCTCCCATCGACTACACTCTGCACAAACCGAAACAGAATGGTATGTAATACTTAATTCCTTTATACATATACATGGATATAGAAGGTACACAGTGCGTTTGTCTCTCATCTTTCATTCTTTTCCGTGGACATCAATTCTATGTGCATATTTGTAATGGGAGGAGAATTCGTGTCCATTTTCTCGTTTTCCCTTGACTTCTTCCAAAATTTGCTCTTCTCGCTAGCGCAACTGAATAAATGGATGCTATAAAGTAAATGCGTGAAATGAATTCGAATTCTCTAAATAATGAACTTCTTAAATGAACTGGCTCACTTCATAATTGTAGACTTTTTGACCAATGATAATCGTTCTCTTCAAATGAGAGAGATGACCACCTTCGAGTTATTTCGAGTTCCTGAGAAAATCAAAATTATCTCCCATGAAACGACGCATTTTTGTCACAAGGCACTAGTCGAAAAAAACTGCTGAAGGCAGCTGTCATGAAAGACTCAACTTCTGTCTGAGGCGAAGCGCAATGGCAAAATTCGTCACTGTCGTATTCAAGGCCAGTAGTTCTGTTACAATTACAGTTACAATTACATTTATTTACTCTCTATCGCATAGACGTAGCATAGATGTGTTGCTGGTTTTTCGTGCTGAGAATCAATGAACCCATACCGCTTAACAGGTCTGTCCATCTTCCAGCCACATCCTTGGTACTCACTCGAAATTTGCAAGTCGAGCTTCAGCTGCGACTGGACAGACATCATATACAATTACAGCCGATCCGTTCTTCCTGGCTTGTGGTCCACGCCCGCCAGCGGCGTGTTGGACCGAGCTTCTTCCTCCTCAGTATGCTAGAGTGAACGTGGGTTAAAGACCGGACCGCTTACGAGGGACGCAGAAGTCAAAAATAATTCTATCCTCGTCCAAAAAAACCCTTTGTTTCTGCGGGACCAGTAGAATGGTACAGAAGGGGTCTGGGAGCATGAAGCACAGACGTTGTTCGTGTCCCACTCTCCCTCCTCCCGTCTCATTCCAGTCAGTCACTGTAAAAAAAAACAAATCCGCATTTGAATTCCTCTAATTGACACGTTCGCGACCGCGTGCACGACCGGTCGAGCACGCGGTGTCTGCCGCGTCGGACCACGTGCACGACCGGTCGTGCAGTGACCATTTAGTGTCATTACTTTGTGAAAAGGCCACAGCCAGTTAATTCCTTCGTAGTAACGTAGTGACAGATATACTGGAGTGTTACATACGCAGTGGGCAAAGCAGACCTTCTCTCAAACTTTTGTTTTAGATTTTCCGTACTAGAACAGCTAGAAGAACAATAAACTTTGATTAAAATCCTAGCAATGACAAATCATTAGACAACAGAAATGGAAGAAACCTTCGAGAACTACGAAAGAAAGAATAACTCTTACGAAAAAATTCTGCTTTTTGAATGGGGAGGACCGCGTGGGACCAAGTGCACGACCGGTCGAGCACGGGTCCCAGTTGTGCAAAAGCGCGTGTGTCCCAAGTGGCGGCGCGCGCGAAATCTGCGTTGTAGCGAACGTGTTAAAAGAGAATATGTGGCGCACTTCATGAATTACTCCAACCACTCCATCATTTGTTGGAAAAATTTCCAATTTTTGCCCTTGTAATTGACAACTATTCTGGCCGGGATACAGTGCAGATATGTGCCCTTATGTATTACATACATGGCAAACTCGTTTAACACGTTCGCGACAACGCAGATTTCGCGCGCGCTGCCACTTGGGACACACGCGCTTTTGCACAACTGGGACCCGTGCTCGACCGGTCGTGCACTTGGTCCCACGCGGTAGCAGCTTTTCGTCCCCATTCAAAAAGCAAGATTTTTTCGTGAGAGTTATTCTTTCTTTCGTAGTTCTCGAAGGTTTCTTCCATTTCTGTTGCCTACTGATTTGTCATTGTTAGGATTTTAATTGAAGTTTGTTGTTCTTCTAGCTGTTCTAGTACAAAAATTCTAAAGAAAAAGTTTGAGAGGTCTGTTTTGCCCACTGTGTATGTAACACACTAGTATATCTGTCACTACGTTTCTACGAAGGAATTAGCTGGATGCGGACTTTTCACAAAGATGTGACACTAAATGGGCAGTGCACGACCGGTCGTGCACGTGGTCCAACGCGGCAGACACCGCGTGCTCGACTGGTCGTGCACGCGGTCGCAAACGTGTTAAGTAGGTCCCCCTTAGTGATGAGTACATACAGGAGAAGACGTGCTTAAATGCTGGGTTTTCGTATAAAATTTGTGGACAAAAAAAAAGAACTGAACAGACAATGAAAATAAGAAAACTTAAGTATAGCTCCTTGTGTCGCCGTCGCTTAGGCGTCATGAGTTGCGAATGACGACTTCTCACGACCGCGGCAACGGCACCAACGACTAGCTTGTCCGTACAGACAATATAACCGTTCTTACTCTACAGGGAATGAGTTGGCTTTTCACGACTTCGAGGCGAAGATGTTTGTCTCTGTGGGCAATAAAATATGCCATGCTCAGTGTAGTCTTTTAGTACAGTGATTGAAGGGCATTGTACTACCAGACTGTACTACGGTCATTCGCTCAGAATACATTGGGACGGTGATAACAGAGAAAGAGATGCGGTGTATGGAATGAGAACACCATAGAACGTGATTTCTTTCGCGACAGCGGTATATGACAGTTTATTGTTGACATCTGTGGAACGAATCATTATTGCTGCTTATTGTTAGTGAGGATCTAGCGTACTCAGCGCATCAGACAGCCAGAATACATCATCTGAAATATAAGAGGCTTCTTCGAAGATAAGCTAGATACATCCTACTGTGAAAGCTACCCCGAATTTTCAGAAGGAAGAGGGTTGTTTATCTCTTAGATTTTTTTTCGGCAAAACTGCTACTTTCCAGAATAAGCAGCAACACCACCGGTAAAACACCCACACAGTTGAAAGAAACACTTCACTCCATAGCCCAAAAACGATTTAGAATGCTAAGTGTTACAAACGTGGTTTGTTGAAATCGTTACTGAACTTCTATGCTTTTCAAATGTGAAGCGATTCCAAATAGACAAAGCCTTCCCGGTAATCGCTTTTCTCCGGAGAAGTAGTATTTTTCGGATATGATAATCATGCAAAATTGACAACACAACAGTTACATTCGAATAAATAACTCTGTTATTGCCATTTGTCCTGATTGACCTCTTGACTATTGCAAATGTGAAGCATCCATTATCGGTCTATGGATGAGTAGCCACACAGACTAGTTTTAGGTCCATCAAATGAAATCCCATGGAGGAACCAAGAACCCGAATCTCAGCCTCAATCCTCAGCTTACAGGCCAGAAATGGAAGAGCCACAATGGTAAGGAATGTGCAAACATCAACATGAGCAATATCTTGGCTTACTTCTCTCATTCCACCTTTCTTTCTTGTTACTTGTTACCTAAGGACCATGTTCTTCCTCCTTAGTTGTGTGGGAGTCGGTCCTCCAGCTTCCTTAGATGTAAATCCTCGCCGGTCATTGACTTAACATTGCCACGATCTCCACAATATTTCTTCAATTCGCTTTCTCTAACGATCTGATAGTCTGCCTCGGTACCAGGAATAATTCAATGAACACCAAAATGATATTTGCTGATCCATCTGTTGTCGTGTCGTCTTGCAACGTGAACTGCCTATTTGACTTCTCTTTCTGTCGCATCATTGTGGACAACTTCGGACGAGGTGCGTTACCTGATATCTTCGTTTCTGATTCTATCTCAGAACCGGATCTGGAGTTTTTTTTTCTCCATTGCCCTTTGCGTGGTCAGCAGTTTGATTTTATCCGTCTTCCGTATTGTCCACGTTTCGCGACCATAAAGTAATGTAGGAAGAATTTGATGTTGAACAGACGTGCTCGAGTGTACACATCTTTCGTCTTTCTGACGACTTCTTCCATATTTTGGGATTCAACCATGCTGCGCACCGTCTTCTTTGAATTTCTTTTTTGATCGTGTGGTCATTTGTGATCTATTGGCCAAGGTGCACGTAGTTGTCCACGACTTCGATCTTGTCGTTTTCAGACAGTTTTTCATCTTCGGCACAATTCATCATCATGGCTTTCGTTTTCGCTCGATTGATACGGAGTCCAATACTCTCGTTTGACTCGTTTAGCTCCTCCAGCATTTTCGTTGCTGTGCTGGCTACATGAGTATTTCGGACGATATCGTCGCTAGACCGTAAATGATGAGAAACTCCTCACCTTTCAGAGCAGGTGAGGAGTTTCTGAGATATTGCATCACTTTGTCTAACTCCACGGCAGATTGTTATCTCGATAAGGATAACGTGGTCGGCGTTGATCTATCCCGTCACGTGGGATGCGCCACGCTCGACTTCATCTGAGCACCGTAGAGAAATTGAGTGCGTATATGCGCTATACATTGAATTGCCGGGGCATCCGATGAACCAAGTCAGTGCTTCATCCTCTCAGACTCCTCTGGTACCAATCAGCGACCCCGTACGGATGGATATGTAGCTTGGTTGGCCACGGACGCGGTCGAACCATCAACCTTGTCCGTGCGCAGCGAGCCTCTCACCACTGCCCCCCACACGCCCAGGTATCTCGATATTGTTGTAGAATAGGCGAATCGAAGTGCTACAGCTGTGATTAGTTTTGTGAAGAATTCCGGCTTATTTCTTCGGGACATTCTGACGTATCGAGGCATTCGTGACCGCATTTATTCCAATTGAATTGAAGGCTTTTTGAAGTCGACAGATATTAGACGAATAGGAACGGTGTACTCGCGGCATCGCTCCAATAGTTGATTTAGAGCCTTACAGCCACATACATAAATCCATATACTGAAATTATTCTTCCGATAAAAAGAAACCTGGGGATTGCACAACATGCATTGAAGAGTGCTGGAATTTCATCTGACACTAGAAACGTCGTCATCTTCTCGGTGAAACAAACATAATTTTACAGAATTTGAGTACTGTTGAAGAGTATAAAACGAAAGCAGCATACATTTGTATTCTCTAGAGATAGGCCAGAAAATGTTATTTCTTCAGGCCAAGACGAGGAACAATACTAAACCCTCCACCTAAGCAAAAGATAGTACCCAGACGGCATACTACCGAGTAAGCAACAGGTTTTTTACAGAATAAATAATAATTGCTCACTCCAAAAGTTTTTCTCTAGGATAAGTAGCGCCAACACAAGGCAGGAAAGATCTGATCCGGACTTGGAGACAGCCAAGGTGTTGGAAGACTTGGATACGATACTTGACGAAGAACTCTCTTTTGAAGAGCGAAGGAATCGGATTGAGGTAGCCAATAACCTTAGCATACCAGGAGTGTCCAGAGAAAGGCAAAGGCATGACACCATTTTTTAGGCCATCCCACTTCATCCATACCCTCCGGATGCATTCGATCAAGCAGAAGAAGAGCAGTTTTCAAGTCAACAACAACGTCAGTGAGATGAAATTTATAGACAGGCTAAGAATTTGCACGTGTAATACAATTTCCGCCTCTTCTAGAAAAAGCAATAGAAAGGGCACGAGCTCAATCGAGAAATCGTCACTCCACTCCTGTACCAGTTTTGAATGACAGCATCATAGAAGACTTGCGAAGGTGAGTTTGGATGTTTCGGAAACATTAAACACAACAAACACTAACATTAAAGGTAGGAATGTGGATAGTGCATGTTCTGTACTGCATATGCCGGAGGGAGCAATCCATTCAATCTTTCTTAAAATTTTGTTTTGACAAAAGAATCGTCATTGCAGTGTTACACATGGCGCCGACATCTCTGCCATCAACGAGACTCGGAAAGCTATGGCGATCAAACTGTTCAAAGAGGTACTTTATTTCTTGCCATCACCTTATCACGTTCCAGCGCTTAAACTAAGTGACAAACAGTGAGCTGCTTCCCCCAATAAGGACCTGCCAATCATCCAACAGGAGCTTACCTCATAAAATTCAAGGCAGACCTTGACAAGCGCTTGAGCCTTAAAGGCAGCACCCACGAAAATTTTTGTCATCGAGATTTTAGCACAGTCTTAGGTTTTTAACTACGGTGAGCACGAGGGTATCGGTCAATTTTGTTAGAACTTCTGAAAAGTCGATTTCTGAATGTCCTTATTTCGCTGAGTTAGATCGGAATGGTCGAGTTGCGCGGAACAGACCTGACCAAAAAGTCGATAATGCTGCCTCAGTCGTCACGTACTTTTTTGACAAATTTCGGTATTTACTCGGATTTGCAGTGTTTTCAAGCAAAAGAAAACGAGAATAGCAAAAGGGAAGGATGACAGTTGCACAAATGTACCCGCGAAGCAAAAACAGAAAATGTAAGGCAAAGGACAAGACCAAATATCGCTAATACACAATTAGAAATAACAATTAAATGATACGAGCCGGAAAAGGGTAAACAACTATAGAAAAGTGAAAATAGAAAGTTCTCCGGGCAATCATTACCAAAATAGCTGATGAACTGAGGTGAAAAGAGCGAGGAAAAGAATTTTTCATAGGAAAAACTGAGTGACGGCAGGCAAAAACAGCTGATCCGTGTCAAGTGTCGCTCCAATGCTACCCTCGCAAAACAGGAGAACTCGTACCAGCAGGCTGGTTTGTACTGTTGTACTGGAGTTCTACTTGTAATATCTCGCGTAGGCCGTGACTTCCGACACCTTTTTTGTCGCAGAATTGTCGGGACTATGCTTGAGATTTGAAAACTTCCAAAAGCTCGAAGACGAAGATTATCGTGGGTGCTGCCTTTAAAGGGACCGTCCCTCCTCGGAATCGGTCTTGTGATTTTTGCATGAAACGAATCTTTAGTGGCTCTCCACTGAGATAGTATAAGTGATTTTGTGCAAACTACCGGAAAACCCTGTGATGGAGCCTCACTTTTAGCTTATAGGCGGAGCCGAGACGGTGTTACAGGCTTTCCGCATCATTAACCCCATTTCTCGTCATACAAGAAACGCAGTTCCTATTCCATTAAAGGATTGATGAGAAATTCACAAAGAAAGTGCTAATTTCTTCCTAATATGCGCTTCCGGGAGTGAATTACTCAGAAAGCGCGTTAGCCCCGCCCCCGACTCCGCCCACGTCCTCTCCAGTAATTGGAGCTGGAAAACGAGCTTTTTCAGCAGTTTTGCGCGGAATCACATACACCATTCTGATCAGCAATCACCAGATATTTTTTCATGCAAGAATCGCAAAAAAAGGTGGGACGATGCCTTTAGCCCTTAGAACTCAGAGGGCGCCAAGGAAGCTACACTATCGGTCGGTCTAGTTCTGAGCCCCTGAAGTTAGTAGCTTTCTACACCTTGCTCCCACATCATTTTTCTTACCTCTGTATATGCGAACTCATCTACCCGATAACGCTCCAATATTTATAATCTGGCACAAGTCCAAAGATCACAGGTCTGTGTCTAAATGTTGATCAGGTAGAAAGATAAAAGAATTAGGGTACAAGTGTTTGAACAGACAAAATGCCAAAACCCAATTAGACCCTGATGCAGTCCAAACAGCAGGCATCAAAATGATTGTTTCATTCAGTAAAGCAATTTACACCGGAAGTGTGCGTATAACACGTGTGTGCCTATAGAAGTACTAGTGGTCGGATCCTCGGTAGTATAGTGGTGAGTATCCGCGTCTGTCACATGCGAGACCCGGGTTCAATTCCCGGCCGGGGAGAATCTTTTGCAATGTGCTCTAGGAAGCCAGTGCAGTGTCGAATGGTGAAGGATAGACGCCGCATTGACCAGTCTCCAAGAAAAATCCTTCGCAAATGAATGCGTGCGTTTGACGTTCGACCGAAGCACGCACCTAGTAAATTACCATACTCTAAGATGACCACAAATGCAAAGTAACAACTCCACCTACAAATTTAATGAAATTATCTTTTAAGTAGTAGTAAATACAAAACCACTCACCCTACACCACATCCCATTATTTTTTCGCTCAACTCTTGTAATTAAGACCGAAAGCAAGATCGAAGAAGTAAAGCAACGATACACACCGGAGTACTTCAAGGTGAAAAAGGTATGGAACAATGCAGATGTCGCGCTATAACTCAAGTAAACATATCTAGACTGAATTGTTTTCAGTTCACCGGACCAGGAATACCACCATGGAAAAGCGATCTCCTCGCGAAACGCTATTCCAGCGATTTCATAAGACATTATGAGGAAAAGGCTTGGGTAAGTAACAAAGATCATAGTTTTACGAGAGGACAAAGGGTAAAGATCCATAAATTTTTCAGCGTGAGTTCTCCGAATGGAAAAAGGTGAACGCTCCATCGGTCGACTTGCATCCACCATATGAATTTGAATTTCATCGACAGCCCATGTTGTAGCACCTACTGCCTCAGACAATATACCTCATTTCTCGATCAATAAATCAATACCTCAGTCTCGTTTCTCCGCTATGCTATTTCCGGAAGATACCAACCTGATAGAAAACCAAAACTCTTGGCAATTGAAGACACCACTCACCTCGGTATCGTTTTTTTTCTTCAGCTTTTTGCATTGAAAGAATCTCCAGTGACTGCTGATCAGAATGTGACTCAGTGTAAAACGGTCAAAAAACCCGTTTTCGAGCACCAATCCTTGTGGGGCTGATGGGCGGAGCCTGGGGCGGTGCCAGATTAATTCACCCGATTAATTCACCTCAGGCAGCACACCTTCGGAGGAAATTCTCATTTCTCGAGAGAGTATTAATTAATTATTATTTAATTCTTATTTCTCCTTATCCACTCTCGAAAAGAA
The DNA here is from genome assembly GCA_000688135.1 of Ancylostoma ceylanicum. NCBI lineage: Eukaryota > Metazoa > Nematoda > Chromadorea > Rhabditida > Ancylostomatidae > Ancylostoma > Ancylostoma ceylanicum. Next base: position 4,408,614 of record JARK01001338.1, on the reverse strand, counting down.
TAGACACCGTGCTTCATGTATACGAACAAGGGAGTACAAGGGGCGGAAACCCCGTAATCTCGCCTTGGCCCCACCCATACCCTCCCAAGAATCAAGGCTCGAAAACGGTTTTTTCGGCAATTTTGCGCAGAATCACATATACCATCCTGATCAGCAGCCACTGGAGACTCTCTTAACGCAAAAATCTCAGAAACGATTTTGAGGTGAGACAGTGTCTCTAAGTCAGGACTCAGCACCAACGCCTTAAAGGCGTGGCTTATCCACTATGGGAGTCTCTCATATGTGTGATGAGTATTAATCTTTGGAATTGAGCACGACACAAACTCGAGCGCCAGTTTATTGGTAACAGCAACTCTCGGTTACTGTACGCCATTGTACAAATTGTTCGAAATGTTTGACAAATTTGGACAATGCACTAATCAAATACAAAAAGGCGTAAAGGTGCTTCTGTATACAAACTGGTAAAAAATAGTCGATATTACAGAATTAGTTGAAATAAATAAGAAGCAAAAAATTAATGGCGACATCGAAACAATGCTAGTAATTGAAATCGACTAAGCTGAGTACCTATAAGAAGCGAATAACCTTAGGTGCCTAATACGTCACTAAGCAGTTACTCATCTTTCCACTCTGGATAATAGTGTTGACGAATCCTCTGGATATAATGTCGAACTCGCGGAAACTCGTCCTCAAGCAGATCTGTGACCAGTTGTCGATATGGTAGGTAAAATGTCGTCGCTAATTGGCCGAATACAGCGCAGTCAGTCTAAATGCACAGTAAGTGTGTGAAGATCTTTGGAAAATTAGAAAAAAGAATGAAATCCGGAAAAATCGCATAAAGGAAGAATGTGAGAGAAATGATGAGAGGAAAGAGTAAGCAAGAGCATACCACCGTCATCTTTCCACCAAACAAGAATTTCTTGTCCTGGAGCACATCGTCGATGGCTCGAATATCCCGTCGTAGCGACTCCTTCATGTTCTCCCTTGGGAGGCCTCCAAGCACACCGTTACAACGCCTTCTGATCTAAATACTTTGAATTCTGGAAGTGGAGAGAAATCTGAGATTTGGCGTACATGTTGCTACCAATACTCAAATGAACTCGAAATAATAGGACCCCAAGGAGGAAAACTAAGAAAGACGAGCAGTACATCTGAATGACCTTAGGATTCGCCCATCGGAAGTGCACAGTACATGTGCGGGGGGGGGGGCAGGAGGAGGTACTAAAAAATGGCAAATAGCGGAGCTGGGCTGGCAGCATGTCCTTAATTCCCATCAACCGCAAAGGCACTGTTCCATCCCTGAATCTTTGTTGAGATTTTCTCATCAAAAGAATCTCCAATGCCCGCTGATTAGAATGGTACATGCGTTTCCGTGCAAAACTGCCCGAAAAGCCGTTTTCGACCCCAAATCTTGTTGAGCAAGTAGGCGGTGCCAAGGCACATTCTGACTGGTTCACTCCCGGCAGCGCACCTTCCGTGGGAAATTCGTACTCCCCGTGAGAATTTCTCATCCATTCTACAACAGAATAGAGACTGCGCTTCACGTATGACTAGTAAGTGAGTACATGATGCGGAAACCCTGGGATCTCACCTTGGCTCCGCCCACAAACTCCCCAGAAATGGAGCTCGAAGATTGGTCTTTTCGGTGGTATTGCATGGAATCACGTATACCGTTCTGATAAGCAGCTACTGGAGATTCTTTTCTTGTGAAAACCTCGAAAACGATTTTGACATGGGACGGTGCCTTTAAAGGCATTGTCTCAGAGAAACGTCTTCAACACTAAGAAGCGAGGAAAAATTCTATAGAACACGTTGGTCAAAATGGGATACACGACTCCTCACAAAGCTGCAGAAACTCTCATCTTGACACTCTTGTGGAGAATCCAATGTGACCAGACATTCGTAACGAAGAAGGGTTGAATGGCAAATGTCGATCTCACCAGCCACTGCTTTATGACAGATGTGCGAATGGGTATCCTAAGGGTGCATGCATTATCGAGATTACTCAAGCTAAACGTGTTTACACCCACAGACTTACCCATCGTCAACACGGACGGCGACACGCTTACCCTGGGTAATCTCAACTATGCATATAGGGCCTGCATGAATCAATGAGATTACCTTAACAGCCCCAAAATTTCTCCAACGTCAACATGGCGCCTACACCGTCTACCCTGGGTAATCTGAATCATGCATCCAGGCGCAATCCCTGGGCTCTTCGCCGAAAGAAACTCGAACACGAAGTACTCTTCGTTTATGTACGGAATCGTTTAAAGAAGTTTAGCCCCATGATTAACGTAGCCTAGCTACACAATTTGGAAATTGGAAGGAGCAGCAAAACACGACATACCGTCTCCGAAAATTTCTTCGCGAACATATTCGAGAGGAAAGCCGGCAACGGTATACCAGTTACGGTTCGGCTCATGAACGCAGGTCCATTCGGTACCACCTTGTCGTAAATCAGAGCGCTAGAATCGCACACTACGTATGTATGGAAATACTCGTGGACTCACTTGAAAAAATAAAATTCTGAACAGAAGAATCACATGAAGTCCCACTTACTAAAACGTGCTCACGTCGACCATGCGTTCCAGAGCTCGAGCAGTACCACGTTCAGCACCAGTAAGGCCATCCTAAAAAATATTGTAAATGAGAGCTGTGATAACTCAGGAGCATTGACGCTAAAACATTTCATCGCTACCTCGATTTTAAAATGCTTTTGAAGTTCCCAAAGAATCACTTGAGAGTCCTCAATTCGCTGCCCGTTCAACTCAATGAACGGTAGTAACCCATGTGACGAGCGATACTTCCTATAGGTTCCTATCACCTAAAAGAAGGTTCTGAAGAAAAAAAACATGTGGTGAATGTCATGCATTACTAATAGTGATGTCAAGCGAACAATGTTGCAAACAAATGCAAAAACTTAGAATGTGATAGTGTTGGCGCTCAACGCTGCTTATTACTAATAACCTTTAAAAACTATTGATTTCCGAAACATAAGACTCTCATCCAGAGAACGACGATTAGGAAAACCGCTTTGTGATGTCAGTGCGAATATTACGATTTTGCAACGAAATCAGAGCGTGTGCTTAGTGACTTTAGCATGAATCACTCTAGCAGACGTCCTTGATGACGAGCCTAGGATTGGTTACTACCGAGATGGAATGTCTGTCTAGAGGTTAAAGGCGCAACGAGCGTTTACCGAAACTTTTTTCGGTATGTTATGTTGTTACTTCCTATCACGGTTTGCACAGGCACCAAGCAACACAGATTTTGTCCCTCTGGTAGTCCCTCAAGTAATTTAATTATTAACTAAAAGTGAGGTAAAAAAATCAGTGTTCAAAAGACAGAAGGTTTTATACGGCGGACCAAAATTGTGGCGAAAGTATATGCGCTGACAACTTGACCTCCTGTTCGAAGCCTCTCATTTATTCTGAGCATTTCTTCTTTTTGTTGTTTTGATTTTTTTGCTTATCTCATTCTGAGCATTTCTTCTTTTTGTTGTTTTGATTTTTTTGCTTGTCTCTTTCAAGCACGAAAATACGCCTTTTCAATATGGTCAAGCGCTGCTGCCACCGCTCCTCAATCATTGAGCTTCAACGCCAAGGCTTTCCGGCACTACATAGAGATTCATAACCATCTTGTAATGCATCAGATTGTTTTCTATCGATCCATTAGACGGTAGAAGGACCTGATAAATGGAAGAGATTGATCTGGACGAGAAAGACATGTATCTGTGATCGCTATGGTCAGTCATAGAAAGGTATGCGAAAGGATTCGTAGGTAACCGGGGCGCTCGGCCCGCCGAAGGTCACGAGAAATGTATATAAAGCAGATTCCGATGAGAAGAATATTCCGCAAGCTGGGGCTGAAGCTGTAGAAACCGCTCTTGGATCTACAAGCAAGACGGAGCGCCACCTCATAATTCCGTCAGCTTTGAAGAGTGGCTGTCCAACTCAACGAATTTGAATGCGATGGATTGTAGCGCCTGGTCGATTTTGGGTGTTGGTTGTGTGGATTCTTTTAAAAAGCCCTCCAGGATGCGTGGGACAAGCTCGACGCGCTATACTTGCGAGCCAAAGTCGAAGCCTTCCCAAAGCCCCTCGAAGCTTGTAACGATAACAAAGGGGATATTTTTTCAATAGACCAATAAATGTTGTTGCATCGTTGGATTTTCCGAAAATGTTACATTTCCCTCTAGGCGGTCTGTACACCTTTTCGTTATAATTATTACGCACCGTGCAAAGCCATTCCATCAATCCTCAATACTTGTACTGCTACGCCTTTTCAGAATTCCCAACTTTCGATTTATTCGAAATCGAAACCTTGAATGCTTAGTTACCAGTGGCGGAGACGAGATCAATCGATGAAACAATCAGCAGAAAAACTATCGCTACTACAGTAATGTAAGCATAGATCAATTATCTGCCCTGAATTGGAAACGGCACTGTAACACGCTCCTGATTGGTCGGCGTCGACGCCGCTGTGAACCCGCTAATTGCTCGTTAAGGAACCTTGCCTACATTCTGGGGCAGCATGCACCACTCAGATTACGAGAGGTAAACGTGTTAACACCACTTAAATTCACCTATTGTTAACACGGACGTCAACATATTCACCCTAGGTAATCTCAATGATGCATCCATGCTCTGGGAATTGCATCAAATGTGTGGGGCTGCGTTAGAGGCAGCTGCTTGATAGCGAATCTACACCGGATCTGTTTCAAATCTGTTTCTACCGAATCAACGCTTATTTCACACTGGAAATAACGTGAATGACAACACATCTTGCCCGCTTTTACCCATGAAAGTAGCATTACTTATTTATACTTCTGTGCCTCTCAGGTTGTTATATGAGCACGTTTATTGGCCTGATTTTTCGACAATAAGTCTTCTTCAGAGGCCTGAAAGCGGTTCAAGGTGTTGTCAATTTGCGGTTTAGCCCATCAAACGCCTCCTCTNGGGCGATGCTTTATCTACTCTGTCACTTCGTAACTGCCGCCTTACAGTCAGAAAGTCTTCGACACGCTCTTTTGAGCTTTGCAGGACAAGCTGGGCAGAAATGATGTACATGCATCATCACCATCTTAGATAATTCTCCTAAACAGAGATGTCTCGTCTTGGGGGTTAGCCTCGTGCACTTCCCTTCAAGGCTGATGGAGCGGGAGGGGTGTGAACGCATTGTATTTCACACCTATCCGAGTTCTGCATGGATGCATCTGATACCGAATCGCGTTTTTTGTTTCTAATCATGTGAGGTCCGAATAGTTGAGAATGAATGCAACAGTAATGCTTGTTATCTACGGTTGCATTCTCCTACTGTATGGACATGCCGTTTCCGGTTGGTTGCCATATCTGATGCTCGTAAAGGGACATGATTTGGATCGACCTCTCAGGTTCAGACGGGATTGATTACCAGGTCTCATGGTTGAGCAGATGCTAATGTCACTTTTAATTTTATGTGATGGGTTGGCTATCTGGAATAGTATGTAATGAAGTATGTAATTGGATTTGGATAGGAGAGGATGTAGAGCGTATCCAATATATTTGACCGTGGGAGGGAAAACACAACGGGTATATATCCGTTCCCACTGGTTTTTATCCACATTGCTATCCAATATACAGTGGGCGTCAATGGCGGTGACCCGTCTGCGGCCTCGAACAGAACGCGGCGCGACCGCTCCGCTCGAGCGAGAATCCTTCCCGGGACATCAAATTATGGGGTTTTCTTGATAGTCAGTTAGTTTTCCAAGGCCGCAGACGGGTCACCGCCATTGACGCCCACTGTAACTTATCCATCCACGTGTTCATTTCTTGACGCAAATGCGGTGTCTTGACGAGAAACAACGCGAAGTGGAGATGGAGAAGATCACGAACTGTTATCAAGCGGTAATCGACCGGATGAAGATAACCTTCAGTGAACCACGAATCTACTCGTTTCACTACAGGTTATCTTTATCCGGTCGATTTCCACATGATAACGATTCATGATCTACTCCTCCTTCATTTTGTGTTGACTCTCACCGAGACACCGCCCTTGCGCCAAGAAATGAAAATGTGGATGGATGAGCTATATTGGATAGCAATGTGGATAAAAACCAGTGGGAACGGATATATACCCGCTGTACTTACTTATTTATACTTCTGTGCCTCTCAGGTTGTTATATGAGCACGTTTATTGGCCTGACGTTTCGACAATAAGTCTTCTTCAGAGGCCTGAAANATTCGTTACAAATGCTGCTGCTCTTCAGGCACTGTCCGAAATGCTTGAGTTGCACTGCAGAAGTATAGAGATGTACGGATTGAGTCGAAAACAAGCTATGATCTTGATCAAGGAATGTCTAAGCTGCAACATCTTCAAATGGTCGGGAACATACTTTCCACAACAACGAGGTTTAGCAATGGGTCAGAGACTTGCTCCTGTAGTGGCTATTTGTTTCATGAGCAAAATAGAGGAGCCTGTCCTTTCACGATTTCCGCTAATGTACTGCCGCTACATCGATGACNAGTTCCACCATGGTCTTCCTTTCTATGTTTTCCCAAGGATGTTATCAAGCTTTCCCGTTTCTTACTAGCCATGTGTTCATTCATGCGCACAGAAAGCGGTCGACCGATCTCTCCAATATACTGTGCACGACAAGCCAAGCATTCAATTTCGTATATTGCTCCCGTTTTTGCACAAGCCCCAAGTTTGCCGTAGTGACAAACAGCGCAGTTTTCCAAAATACAGGTTCTGTCGTAAAGTCTGTTTCGCACCAACTGACGTTTGATGTTTTCGTTAGGAATGTTGACCAGTAGAACATCATCGTTGAGTTGGGCTCGAATAAGACATTGCCTGATTGCGTTGCTAATCCTGTCTGAAATAAAGGGCAAACCCAACGGGAGTTTATTATTACGCGGCTCAGTTGAGGTGGTAAATCGGGATGTTCGGGCTCGTTTTGCTTTAGCTTGATAACCATTACTGCGCAGTATACTGGATGCCAGTGTGAGGGATTCTTGCTTCTCTGTTCCACCGCTGCTTACATCGATAGCCGTTTTGATCATGTTGCGGACAACAGAGCGTTTCATGGCTACCGGGTGCGCTGATGAAGCATGAACGATGATATTCTTCGAGCTCTCCTTTCGATACCATTTCACGTAGATAGTACCATTCGATAATTTAAGCTGTGTGTTGAGATACGGGAGCCAACCGTCGCGCGGGGTCTCTTTTGTTAGAGTTATGTACTGCGACTGTTGATTGAGAATTCTGAAGCATTCGTCCATTTCGGTCTGCGTCGAAGTCACAATACAACAGTCATCGACGTAGCGGCAGTACATTAGCGGAAATCGTGAAAGGACAGGCTCCTCTATTTTGCTTATGAAACAAATAGCCACTACAGGAGCAAGTCTCTGACCCATTGCTAAACCTTGTTGTTGTGAGAAGTATGTTACCGACCATTTGATGTTGCAGCTTAGACATTCATAGAAAAGAACATAGAAAACATAGAAAGGAAGACCAAGGTGGAACTGATTTTAATGTGAAATGTACAATCCTTGCTTATGAAGAACAAACATCTGCTAGGAAGACGCTTGAGGCTTTCTGGATCTGTAAAAGGAATCCCAGAATGAACAGTAGAAATGAGCACTTGGCGATCACTAGCGACCTCATGCCTTTTCCATCATTATGTGAGCTATAAGATTGTCAGGACTATTTATGCTCAGCAAGTGACACCAGCAGAGCCAGTAGTCCGCGCTTGCTCACATATAGCGGATCTGTTCACAAAACCTAAGCGGAACTCCATCTCCGCCTAGTTCGTGGGAGCACGTGGTAAGTGTCGTTTTTGGCTGCGGATCTCACAGTGCTCTGATCAACACGAGTCGAACGCACTGGGAGAGGAGGCGGTTGATGGGCTAAACCGCAAATTGACAACACCTTGAACCGCTTTCAGGCCTCTGAAGAAGACTTATTGTCGAACCGTCAGGCCAATAAACGTGCTCATATAACAACCTGAGAGGCACAGAAGTATAAATGAGTAATACTACAACATGTCCAGGTCTTACAATGAGAGTACATGGAGATTATGAAAGTAGCGTTTTTTCTGAATTTCGCTTCACAATGCTGCAGCAGGATCGTAGGTAACAGTTGTGACCTCAACCCTCCCTAATAGTCATCTGATACCTGTTCTATGCTTCTGAAAATCTATATTGACACACTCATCCATTGATTCGTAAGCGCTTATCTCGAACATCTACTACCTTTTATCTTAATACCTATACCTCGCTTATCTAACTTCTTAATGTGGCGGTGATTAATAGAATTCTAGGAATGAAATGCTATTATCTAAGCACTCACGAACCTCATACTTGATGTCATTCGCACGCAAAAACGTCTCGACCTTCAAACAGAAAGGCGATAGATTGGGCAGAACTGGTGAACGTGGGAACTGGTAAAGGTAGACGGTGTCGGGCTTCCATTTGTTGTTAATTAGTGGCATCGAGCTGGCTAATCTGCAAATTTATTTTTTTATTCCAGTAATGTCCATCAAAAACTCCCACTCCCCCCCCCACCCCGGAAGAAATCGTTTGCTAGAAGGAGAGCAGTTAATTATGGTAATGTTCATAGAATATAAGAGTTTCATTGAAGAGCTTACCTTAACAAGTCTAATGTCTGCTTAGCTGCTACTAATCGGATGACACCACGACCACCCATCAAACCCGTCGAGACCAGCATCTTAAAGGATAAATCTGCAAATATGAAGAGAAAATAATTAAAGAACGATGTTTGCTGTGCTGGTAACGTCACCGACCTCGGATGTAAAGAATAACGTAGGTGTATAAGAAGGCAGTGGAATAGTGTGACATGAAAAAGAAACGAAAAAGAGAGAAAGAATAGGTGTAATACCTCACTAAAAACATGCTCAGGTATGCATATTAAACACTTTTATTGAATAAATAACAACTGGAGGAGACCGCAGCGCTCGCACGCGCCGCACCTCCTGGATACTGGTACTCTGCTTGTCTGCGCATCCGCACCTCACGGTGGTTTCGCTCCCGATTGCTATTTGGTGCATAGCGTGCAGGCTGGTTCCTTATATGTATGTTAGAGATTCCAACAATCAACAAAAAATAAAACGAACAAAACTCTCGACATTCTAAAGCTTAACATATAGAAAGCCTAGGGTGTCATATAGCAGTCGAATCCTTAAACATCCAGAATAGAAATAAAAAAATATAAACCTGTAAATAAAACCTAGGCAGGTAAACTATTTCGAAGAACTACAATCAACTACAACTACAAAGAATGCGCCTTTTTGTAATCTTCATATCGTTGTCGTTGTTCTTCATACTCCTGCATATTCTGTTGTTGCTGAATCGATTTCAATCGATACTTCACACCTTCTTGACGTCGTTCCCGTTGTTGCCGTTCATCCCAAAGAACAAGAGCTGGAATGAATATGTGAGTTACGTACAAAGTGGTATTCTGAACCAGCTGATAGATTTGTTCGGAAGTGATCAAAATGGGAGATGCGAGAACTAGTCCCCGCCAGAACGGCAGTGTACAGTGGAATATGGTGACAGAACTATAGGTGTGGCGCTCATGCGTTATGAGAAATGTAACCGAGCACGGTTCAGCTTGAAATCATGCGCACTTATATGTAGAACAAACCTATCGTTATAGTAGTGAAGATACAGGAACCAACGAATACTCTGAAGCCATACTGCTTCCGTGGAGGCAACGACATGCCAACAAGGCAAAACGCCTATTGACACAGGAAGGATCTGAAACATCTATGTATAGCTAACCGAAACAGATATCCCATAGCAAAACAATAAATACTACTAGGTGCCCCAAAAGTACTGGACCGGTGTTCAGTGCTGCAAAAGCAGCACTTATTTAGTAAAGATGATCAAATGGAAAGAACGGCCTTTTAAGGGAATCGTAGTGAACATTTGCTAAGTAGATCAGAGAAAAATCATCTTTGTTCAGCTGAGGCGAAAATGTTTGACACCCTAAGGTATATACACCAGGAGCCGTATCCAACGTATTTGACCGTGGAAGGGAAAACATAGCGGGTACATATCCATTCCCATTAGTTTTTATCCACTTTACTATCCAATATAACTCATCCATCTGCGTGCTCATTTCTCGGCGAGAGTCAACAAAAAATGAAGGAGTAGATCATGGATCGTTATCAAGTGGAAATCAACCGGATAAAGATAACCTGCAGAGAAATGAGTGGACTTGCATATCCAAGGATATGTTTTTATTAGATAGAAGATCCTCGAAACCACTGTAACATATCCACTAGAGCGTGTTTATCCGACTGGATAAAATATATTGGATACGGGCCCAGAACAAATCGCCACCAGTTCCCTCCCAAACCTCCGTCAAGAAGCCCTCAGAGTGCCAAGATACATAGGGCCTTTTCTTCCAGAACCCGAATGCATTATTGAGATCACAACTAGCCAAACGTGCTGGAATAACACACATTTACCCATCTTTGACACTGGTGTTAACATTTTTACCCTGGGTGATCCCAGCGATGCATACAGGCTCAGAATGTTCCGCATTCAACAGCCGTAGGTTTTTTGGTCCTCACGAGATCGACCGTGTACGTGAATGACCGTGTACGTAGTTGCTTATGTGCGTGTGAACTCAGTTTCTCGGAAGTTTACCCAACGGTTTCGAGAGGAAATAGTTTCCCTTTTTAGGGAGAGTTATTAAAAATCTAAATCTGGTTCGTAAATAAGTTAACACAGACTCATGTGAGTAGGCCAAATTCCCGGTCGAAAAAATTGTGAATCCGACACGTCTTCAGTTTTTTTTGCGTGGTCTGCACGACTACATGACTCACTCATACCTCCACTGTCTCGGGTTTCTCACACGATTGAGTTTGAGATAAATTCTGATAATGTCAATCTTCACCAATGCAGTCTCATTCCTGAATCCAAAAAAGGCAAAGGTAGACGTTAGAAAGTAGATCTGATAAGTGACATTGGCATTTTTACAGCGGTGACTCAAATGCTGTCAGTCGACAGTATGACAGTTCACAGAAGGAAACAGAAGAAGGCTGTAAAAATAAACTGTGTTTGAGCAAAAATCGGGACCACCGCCTCATACCAGGAGCCGCATGCATCATTGAGATTACCCAGCGTCAACTTATCGAGACTCCACAGGTCTACCTATAGCCAACACAGGCCTTAACACTTTTACCCTAAGTTATCTCGGTTATGCAACCAGGCTCATCTGTGTAAATCGGCCTCGACGTGCAGCAATGACGTTCGCCTAGTCTACTGGCGCAGAAAAAAAAGAGGCTTCCTGAAGTGTAGCAGCGGTAGAGGTGAAAATTCAGGGCAGCAAACACACGGTATGATAACAGTGGTTGTTTAAGATTTTTTTTCAGCAAAACAGAACATAAATGGCGAAACTGTACTCCTTGAACATTATAGGAAGGCGTAATCCACTGTTAAGTTACTGGTATCCACTGTCTCGCAGAAACTGTTGGAAGGGCCGCAGCAGAATGTTTAATTATGCGGTCCTTCCGCTTCCTGTTAGACTGGTTCGGAAGAACCTCAGCAGAAACTCGGAAGGACCGCAGCAGTAACTCGGAAGGACCGCAGGTGACCCACTGGTCAGTTCTTCTGGTTTTCTGCTGCGATCAATCCAAAAATTTGTCTGATGTGAGGAACCAGCCGAAAATAGCTCCTCAGCACCATTCGCTGCCCTGCTCTCAGGAGCGCAGCTTCATAATTAGATCTTCATCAAAGCCATCGATGTGCGGAACTGGGTGGAAGCGCCTCGAACCTAGCGACTCTCCACCATCGGTAGCCTTGCGGCAGAATACATGGGTACCCAAAAGTTTTCGGCCGGGTCTTAAGATGATTCCTACTTACGCCATTTGTGGACTAGCTACACATTGAGTTTTGCTTTCAACACACCCGGAAGGTGGTCTAGACGTACGCCGCGACGCAACCGCACCGCACGCGTATGCTCCTTGAATCCAGCTTCTTCCTTTAAAATCGACACATTGAGTCTCTCCGGTGGACACCCCTTACACTTTTTCGGCTCCTATGACATTCCCCTATCCCACTTTAGCTCAGAAAACTTGTCTATTTCTCCCCAGCACTGCTCGTACGTTGAACGGCTGCAGCCGCGACGCGCACATGAATCGACCAATCACAGCTCAGCAGCATACGTTTTGTCACGCAGCCGCTTTCGACACATTTCCCACGCTGATTTGAAAGTCCAATCATCTTCAAACCTTGACCGGCTAATGCACATGCACAACGGGCTAGAAAGCTGACTGCGCACCCGTCACAGCGACTCCACTGTCACACTTTTCTTAGCCCATACTCAAATTCTGTGACTATAGAATACGAGAAATTCCGGTTACCAAGGTCCTGCTAAGACCAATACCTCAGTTGGTGTACTAAGCACCATTCCGAAGAAAAGGTGGGATGTGACTGCCTAGAGGTTGATGTTCACATGAAACTCCAACACTGCGATGGGAGGGGAGGGAGGGGGGGGGG
>JARK01001338.1:4355123-4386561 GCA_000688135.1 Ancylostoma ceylanicum | reverse complement strand
GGGGGAGGGGGGGGGGGGGGATATCACACTAAAAGTGGCCACAGGCTCCATCCTGGAAGCAAAATATTAAGCCTAAGCAGGGGTTCAAGCCTGAACATGAGTGCCCCCCTTTAATGCCCCCTTTTTCCCTGTTGTCAGAATTCTGGCTAACAAATCAAAATGGAATCAACAGGTAAGCAAACATAGGAAAAATTATTGTGACAGCTTTGAAATACACTTTCTCACTCTCACAAGAAATATCTTTAAATCCGCGATAAAGATCTCAGGAGATTTTAGGAATCTTCTAAAGAATGAAGAAGATAAAAAGTCTAAAAGATGAAAAGGATAAAAAGGTGGTAAGTTCAAGCTCCAGAACCACCATAATGTGAAGAAATCTTATTTAAAAAAAATGAAGAAAAAGGTTGTGAATACAAAAAAACGTCAAAGAAACCTGAACAGACTCTGTTCAAAGCCAACCTGGAGCACAATCCTTCGACTCCCATACAAATCATCCCAAGCATAGTCAATATGACTTCTTGCTTTGCAGATCGTCCTGAGATGCTGCCCAATAGGACCTTCTGACTGTTGTTGATACAACACAGGTACCTAAAACGTATCCAAAACTGGTCCAACTGCTGAAAAAGCACTGCAACCAAGTATTACATCGGATTGGTTTTCTATCCGAATCGGAGGCGGATAGTACTCAGCATCAGTGAACGTCACACAAAACACAGCACTATTCAGTATAACCTCGACACGAACGAATCTTGGCGTCTCATCAGCATCCCTAAATAATTCATTTAAGTCAATAACAATGTAAGAAAACTGATACTGAACAAAAGTCTCTCCCCATACCTCATCGTAATATGGAACGAGCCTATTCGATCTATTCGGAAAGGGCAACTCCAATGCCGAACGTCGCTCCTTCGTACACACAGCTGCCGGCAATCTTCGTAGTTTTCATTCCAAACCAGACTGCACTGTGATGCGATGTGAACATGTTCGGATAGGCGCTAAACATCAAAACGATGAAGGAAGTTAAAACCTGCATGAGGTGATTTTGAGAAGATGAAAAAATACGCTTCTCTTTACATTAAAAGATTAATTAGCGAAGAGACAGACAAAAAATGAAATATCGAGAATAGCGGAATGCCCTCAAGGAAACTCAGAGGCAGGCGGAAACACGAAATTGGAGAGAAATCACGCAACCGAATCAACTTGGTTGAGATTTCCAGCAAAACTTGGCGGTTTTAACATACAGGCACCAAATTATTTCTCAACTTAATACATACATATGGATATCTCTTTACAAAGGGTTCACACTCTCCGAATCTTGTTGTCTAAGGACTAACACCAAAGCTATAACCTACCTAATTGCGAGTTACAGAGATTTTCGAAGGTTCCTATCTAGCTTCTTAGTTTTTGAGCTTATTAACTTCACCCATTTTGTAGTTATTTTCTATCAATGGCAAGTCACGTTGTGTAGTAAGTAAGTGAACAAATAAATAAATTAATAAACAAGTAAATAAATAAATAAATGAATAAACAAATAAATAAACAGCTTTAGAGCGTTCACGTTGCCAGATATGGACAGCCTAGCGTTATTTGCCAAGTTTTAGAGATAGAGAGAGTATGGTTAGGTATGTAGTATACAGTTTCAGCACTTCTAAATATACAATAGTATGGTTCCAGAGCTCTTGAAATGTATGGCAGCTTATAAGGTGAGGAATAGTCAATGATGGCTTGTTTGTGAGTGAAATTGTTCCGAAAACGTGTGTGAGAGAAAAAGAAAGAAAGAAGGAAGGAAGGAAGGGAAGAGAGAAAGAAGAATGAATGAATGAATGAATGAATGAATGAAAAAAGGAAGAAATAATGAGAGAATGAACATCGCCAGCGGGTGAGAAAACGGAAAATGAATAATAAAAGAAGTTATGCATTCAAAGTAAACAAGAAGGAAAAAGAGCTCTAAAAAGTGCCCAAATGCTCAAATATGGTTTTACTCTGGAAAACGAGTTGAATCACGGTGGCGGAACTGGAGACAGACGCGAGACAAATACTGCATTAATATGGTGAATTTTTATTCAATTCATTAAAATGCAGCTAGGGTTTTCCCTTACTGATGGGCACTGAGGAAGGACCTATGCTATTCGCTTAGGTGCTATATAAGGGCACAATTAGAGACAGAACTTGAGCTCATCCTTGGTTTTTTTTTCTTAGAATTTACGTCTTTAACCGATTAGAAAAGTTCAAAACATGAAGATATCTACGGCACTACTTACATCGATGAGATCATGATGACAAACGGATAACGTGAATGACGACTGATTACTGATGACGTAGCGTGAAGTGAGCAGCACGACCTGAGTGTCTTTGTACCGTCCTGTACCAGCTCGAACTTCCACACCAATATTGTAGTACCTTTGAAATTTTTATAGAAATTAACATAAAGCATAAATTAACATAAACACACGTAATTAACAAACTCACAAAGTTGGTAGGCTTTCATGTACTACGCTCAGCTTTAGGGCTTGCACGCCAGGAGTGAGGGCGAACTTGTGACTGTAGCGTGGACGATAATTTGGTTCTTTGGCTAGTCCATGACCAACGCGTACCACACACCTAGAAATGTATTGCAATTGGGTCACAGTATGTTTCATTAATGGACCACGAGATCAATGAAAACCCTACGACCCACTGTTTTGGGCAACCATCGTCAGCAAAGCTAAACATTAACGGATGTCGATCCTTAGCCTGTTCGTGCTCAGCCATCTGTCCGGCTGCCTCGCTGTCTGCAGCTTCTTGCTTGAGAATCAGCGGGATGCCTGAAATACTCCACCTACCTGTGTAATCGTTAGATTTTCAACCCCAGGGCAACAGCAACCTACCTGACTTGTTCACAATCCAGTAGGGGACCCACAAAGACAATGATATGGAGCCACCAACACCGAGCCGAACATTGCCATACATATCTAGAGGGCGTCCGTTCGAATCTCGTAACCTTGAAATGTGCACAATTCTTTATTATCCGAAGTTACAGATGGAGATTGTGTGAAGTGTTGAGGATAACTTCACAGGCATCCACGAATGCTTTTAATCTCTGGAACTGAGTATGATATAACGAAGTGTGCGACGATGCAAAAGCTAAACCTTCTTTGCTTTCATGCTCGCTTATGTAAGAGTTCCACCTACCATATACTACTGCAAAAGCAACTTTGCAAATTCCTCGACTTATTTGGGAAATTTTCTCCAATGCACATCTCTTCAGAAAGATTCACACTCCAAGTTTGATTGTTTAAGGATTAACATCGAAGCTATGATCCACTTAGTTGTGAGTTATTGGGAGTTTCTATGGTTTTGATTTGGTTTCCTTGTTTCTAGGCATGTTATTTTTACTCGGTTTACAGTTTTTGATCAATGGCACACCTTGTTGTGTAATAAATAAATAAATATGCGAAAAGAAAGAGAACAAAATAAAACCTTTAAAAAGTTGGCCAAAAATCGAAAACATAAAGAGTCTTACCTCAGCGAAACAAGCTGTCCTTCTCCTATCCCTGACTTTGATATGTAGCATTCCTGAACGGTTCGTAGACGGTCTGTGATCACTCGAATCGCGAGTGTCTTCGTTATGTCCACCTAATCACAAAAGTATTACTAGCGGAGCATAACCAATTATGGGCAGTTCGGTAACCTACTGTCGTTATCAGCAGCTGCTTTCCGGCTGCTACAGGAAGCACATGATCCAGGATGCGAATTTCAACATCGATCGGTAGTAGGTTCTAAAAAAATTCATGCTTCTAGAGTTTCTGGACGAAGCATTGACAAAAAAAAACAGATAAAGGTAATTTTGCAAATGAAGTGAAATCCAATATTACCTGGATAGTAAGAGGTGCCACCACGTAAATCGAGTGGCCCGGCAGACCTTCGTGATCGGGATACTGTTCGCGGCGAACTGATGAGCAGATCCTATACAAAGATAGTTAGCTCAACTAGCAAGCTACATTATTGAACAAGGTAAGTAGTCACCAATAATGGTAGTTCTTGGAACTTTCCAGATATTCCGTTCTATTGAGCGTCTCTCCAGCTATCCGCACGTTACTCCAAGTTATAGTCGCCTGCATATGTACGAGGTCATATTCCAATGAATGAAACTGTGATTTCAAATGACACTGAGTGACTCACCTTCTCCTGCACAAAGCAGCCTTCAGGCCTTACCAT
The DNA here is from genome assembly GCA_000688135.1 of Ancylostoma ceylanicum. NCBI lineage: Eukaryota > Metazoa > Nematoda > Chromadorea > Rhabditida > Ancylostomatidae > Ancylostoma > Ancylostoma ceylanicum. Next base: position 4,382,367 of record JARK01001338.1, on the reverse strand, counting down.
GAACTGGCAGTGGGCAAATGGCAACGGTACAGGCTTCGATTGCGAAGGTTCAATGAGCATTAACTCTAAATTTCAAACACCTAAAGCGAAGCTTACACGATGATAAACTAAATTCAAACCTTTCCCCTCCTCAGCGCTGAACACCGCCAACTGATGAGGTAGCTGGTTGTGGATGTCAATGGAAGACCTCACTGCCACCACCTTCTTGCCATCCTTTTCCATGGTGACACGAATAACAACTCGTGCCATTTGCATGTTCTTCTGAACCAACGTAATTTTTTTTTTGATCTAATACATAACTTTTCATAGTAGGATGGACGCTACCTTCACAGGCTTGACAAGCCTAAAATACGTGCCGCAGGCGTCAACATGCACCGGTGAGATTTCGTCCCAACCATTCACCTTGACAATCAGCTGACGGGGAGGTTCACGCTCAGAATGCTGAAATTGAGGCAGTGCTGGCTACATTTTGCCCCTGCGCTTTGTTCTTCTAGGGAATCATCGGGAAAGGTAAGAATGCTTCAGGAGTAACCCTGCCAGCACTAGGATTAGAGATAAAATCTTTATCTTTATGTATTTATTTGTACAACATTATCAATGTGCTTGGAGATCAATGTGATTAATGAGTCAGGGAAGGACACTACGGAGGGAATAGTAATGGCATATCCGCATGGCAGAAACCTACCGAGTAAAGCAGTAAACGAGCGGGAAACTCGAACGTGTGCTCTTTATCCTTGGGAACCGTGATCCATCGGACAGTCGCTTTCCGCTGTTGGTTTCTCGCCAGCTGAATGTCTTCAACAGCTGAAAAAGAAAAAATATAAGCGCAAAAAGGCGTGAATGGCCAGCCGTTCCACCTTCTACTTCCTGACTTCCACATTACAAGAATCCTGAACAACTACGCAGCAAATGGGGTGATCACGTGGAATTAGCCAATATTTTCAAGGAGAAGTTGAAAAATCTTACATTTTCAAGAAAGAAAAAAAAGAAAACATAAAATATGGAAAATACCAGAGTATGTTCCTCTTTGGAGAACCCATTTTTTGAAAAAAAAAAACCATCCAGCAGGGTAGGCGTCATTTCTTATTATTTCTAGCGCTAAGAAAAGTTCTGCTTAATCTAATTGTAATGCCTTTTGATGCTCAGTGTAGTGCAGTAAGAACGAAGAATAAAGAAATCCAATATAAACAAAATCGAAATATCCACAAAGTTCGCAACTCACCCGTACTGAACATCACTTCACAACCAGTCTCATTTTTGAACAAATATGGCAAATGGTCCGATCGTGATCGCGAAAATGAATTTCTGCAACGACACATATCATAGATTAATACCTGCATAAAACCGATAGCGTAACAATACCGAAAGTCATCGCGCTCGAATGAAGCGCGGATCGCAGGCCATCTTGATGTAAACTGCATAGCCTGTTGCATTAGCTGTTCCGTGATATTGATATCCAAAGTACTTCTTGATTCTGAAGCAACTTCTTCAGTCAGAAAGAGGCATAAATGAAGAATATTCCAGAGTGGGTGCATGTGTAAAAAACATTGGGAGAACTGATCAATGAAGTAAGGTATACTAGGTTGTCCGCGTAATATCCTTTCTAAACCGATCAGCTATCCAGTATGCCGGTTCCGCAGGGGTTTCAGTTGGTATACGTGCGTGCCGAAGTTCCGGCATACTCCAACGAGCCTTATGTGCTCTTGGGCACGTGGCCAACTGGTGCGGATACAGAATTTCTACTTTCTCACAATTTTTTGGTCAGCACTTGTGCACCTGCGTGCGAGACAAAAATTCAGTCATACGGCTCAATCCTTAGACCCAAACCCACTGCAAAAGTGACTGCCTTCTTTTATGTTGTTTCAGCATTTTTGTATAAGTTTTCTGTTTGTACTAACTCCGTTATCTTTGGCGCACTGATTATGCTATCGGTGTATCTAATAAATAAATAAATAAATAAATAAATAAATAAATAAATAAATAAATAAATAAATAAATAAATAAATAAATAAATAATATATAATACAAATAAATAAATAGGCAAATAAATAAATCAAATGAAAGATTAGATTGGAATAATTTTTGTAAAAGGAGACCTATGTTGTCTCGACAATGGGTGGTGCGAACGAGCTCTGCGACTGGTCACGTTGATGTCTGATATGGGTGATGAAATATAGCTGAGCTATATTGCTGAAGAACTATCCAATCGAACCTATATGGCTGATGAACTATTCAATCGCAGAGCTCGCCAGTACCACCTTTGCTGACGAGCAGCTCCACATTTGGCTTATCGCACAATAATGCGCGATATGTGAAAAAATAGCTCACTCTGGATTTTTTAAATGAAACATCATCTGCATATTGAAAGAAGTGAAGCCGCTCTGTAGGCATGCTTCAATCCTCCAATATTCTCACGTCTTTCACTTTCTATACTGGCTGTTACGATTATTCAAATTACTTTTCAGCATTTGAGATTTAAGCAAGGAAAAAATCAAGTAATTTTGGAAACCTTTGGTCTACCAGGAAATATGTATGTAGATAATTTGGAGCAGCAATAATAAAACATCAAGTACTGCAGAGAAATAATGTATACTAGAGAGGTAAAGGAAACTGTCGTCTACTAGACGGCGGCAGGAACAAGACAAATTTTCATTTCTTCATTTTCATGCAATTTCAAAATCAGTTTCAGTACTTTTGTTACTTTGTTTCAGCACGAGTGAATACTATAGAGCGTTGATGGTATATCCTTTACACAGCTAATTCATTCCTGATGAAATCTGTACCTATTGCCATTTGCAAGCCTTGAAACAGAGACGACCAAAACTAAATTCCAATAGAATTTATTTCTTTATTTCATTTATTTCTAGAAATCTTGACATCCGTCACAGTATGTATAATGCCGTGGAAAGAAAACAGACTGTCCACATTCATTAACATTAACAGGAAAGTAAGGGCATTCATATCTAGCCTAACAGACAAGGTTTGTGGATAAAAACTGGTGGAATTTTAGAAAGCATCTCTTCCGCACCACAGAAGTGACAAAAGTGAAATTGAGCCATTCACGTCCGTGGCTCACTGCGGCTTGATTTGCATAGTTTAGTTCGAACGATCGCTAAGCCTCAATAGCCTTAACGGCCTTCTTAAACCGCAAATGATAAAAAAGGTCCACACTGGAATACTTGTAAAACTTTCAGAACGGAGAAATCAGCCAGAATTTGCGAAAATGTGGAAACGCGCGGTAAAGGACGCTGTCGGCGATGAGTTAACGAGAACCCCACATCGAGAATTCGAACATTCAAAAGAGAGAATCGCGAAGATTCCTTTTTCGAAATCAAAAAAGAGTCAACAAAACTCATCAATTGGGCTTAAAACAATGTAAGATCACTAATATGAAAGGTGAGATTCATCTAGTTAATATTTACTGAAACACATGGAGAGAATTCTTCTCAGACCTGTTATACTCCTCAAAGGCTATACCGACATCCTCAAGCGGATGAAATCAAACCACATAAAAATTACCGGTATGGTAGGTAATTTCAAAATTCTGGAGAGAGCAGATAGGGCTGCCACAAAGAGGGTAACCTATCGCTTACAATGCACTGGATTTGACGCACTTTCTGGTACCTTTCAACTTAGAAAATTATGTGATTTTTTCCCCGTTTTTGCCTCTGGCAAAGAAATTCGCTTCCATGGCAATCCCGAGAAATGCAAAGGCGATCCATGAATTCGTAAACACACTGGCTCACCGGTCGTATCGTGAACTGCACACTCATATGTCGACGACCGCGTAGTTCCTGCGCCAGATGCTGCGCTAGGCGTTCTTGAAAGCTCACAAATTGCTCTGAGCGACGCGGCATTCGCATCGCGATCGTGATCGCCGCGACAGAACACGATCAATACAATATCAGCCAGTAAAAATAGCGTCAGCGGTGAAGCAGGGTTGGATCACGCGAAAAACTCGTACTGAGTTAATGAGGCGCGATTTTGGGGTGGGCGACGACGGACGCGAAAAGCGCACGCCGCCTCACCAAACAACTTGCACAGCGCTCGTCGCAGATCGCATATAATAGACGCAATCAGTGCGATGCGCTCGCTCACTCGGGGTGCAGATAAGGGCCAGTCGAACTCTCTTATGAGCACGGCTACAAGGGTCATGCAGAGGGTTTTTTCTATAAGTTTCAAAAATAGTCGAGAAAAAAGTGAAAAAATTTTAACTCTCTGAGAGAAGAAGTTTCTCCCTCCTTTGTTTTTATGTTTGTTTCTGCGAAAACGCGTCAAAACTAGGACAACATCAGCTTGATTCGCCTTTTAACACAGACAGGGGCGCGGATTTGTGTGACAGCAGCTTCACATAGAGCTGTCTTGTCAATGCAGTATCCCGGACCCCTAGAGGCCTAGTTCCCTGGAAATTCTTCGTGATGCCATCCAGAACGTCTGCTACATGTAGTTCTATGAAATCGAGAAGCTCTTCCAAGAAGGCCTTATCATCGAAATTCAGTTTTCCCACCCACAATTCTCCAGTTGGTAAATCGTAGCGCTTATCACTGCTACCCTTTCCAGGTACAGCGCTGAAACACGACGGCTTTGTGTTCTGCCCACGAAAGCAATCTTCAGAAACACAACAGAAGAACGCACATTCTGTACAGACTACATCTTAATTCGTCTATAGTCTATAAAATCTATCGGTAGAAAGCCATTGAAGCGGGCCCAGCCTGTGGCGCGTACGTTCGCGGCCTGTGGTAGTTGAGTACAACCTCGTTCAGCAGTTCGATTTTGGCTCACGAGAGTCTTTTTCTGTTGTTTTTTTTTTCATAAACTGTAGTGAATTTGAATGGTTTAAGCCAGTAGCTCTGAAGCTAATCAGTAGCGTTCTCAAAAAGCTGAGAGAGGCCGTGCTCAACTATCACAGAGAGGCTGCCCGCGCACGCGCCGCAGGCTCTGCCAGCATTGGCAACCTTCTACCGACAGATTTTTTGGACTGTAGAAGAAACGGCAACTACGAGTTTCGTTGAAATCCGCTTAGATTTCTCTGACTATTGAACGAATGCTCGACACTATTACATTTATAGGGGTACTGTAATGACTGATACACTGTGACCACGCCCACCTATACGATCTATGATTGGTCGAGAAGTAGCGCTTACCTTCCCCTTTACTGCTTACTTTTAGGAGGCTTTAATTGAAGCTTTATGTCTAGTCCATTCGCAGCACTGCAGTACTCCACACGAATTGTGCGTATTGATCAATGTAGCAGAAAAAACTCGCCATTTCTTTGAGAGAAAGAGCCAATAAATTCACAAAAATTTGCACAGCAATAGGTAAAAAAGTGCACTTGGCTGAGTGTAGAGTTCAACCTTATCGAATATCGTGCCAGCTAAAATTAATTTAATTTACTTTAATTTAATTTGCCTAAATTCATGGAAACCAATAATAAATAATGTCAATGGATTATGGAAAACATGAATTAAATCTAGAATTTAACAATCAAAGTCGAGGAATTAGGTTAAACAGGACAGCCATAGCCTTGTGGGAGGCATACATTCCTTCTCGAAAAGATAGACGGACTCCGTAACTGCAGAATCGTGTCGGGACCTGGACGAGGGATGCGGAGAGAGAATGCTCTACGTAAGAGGGTCGAGTAGGTCCCGCCGCGATTCTGCAGCCATGAAGCTACTAAACCGCACGCGTAATCCGTCTATTTTCTTCTCTGAAAAGGATTGTTGGTGAAACGTTTCACGTGAAATTCATAATCCCTGCAAATGTGTGCGGGTCCTTACCCTAAGGAAAAATGAGCTTATAGTCTTTATGCGCAATCGGTAGAAAGATTTTGAACGCGAAGAGCCGGCGGTGCGTGCGCGGCGCGTCCCGCTTGTAACGACCGTCCGGCGTCCACGCTGAGCTGTTCGAGGACGTCGTTCGTCAGAATTAGGCTCAGGTAAGCGTTTTATCGGCTACAAGAGACAAGCAGCTCTCTGTGGGGCCAAAAACAATTAAAAAAGACACAAACACATGAAAAAAGCGGGACGCGCCGCACACGCGCCGCAGGCTCTGCGCACCCGAAAACTTTCTACCGATCGCACACAAGGACAATACACTAAAACACATAACCTTTTATTTCATGAGAAGCCGAAGGACTTATGAAGCAAAAAAAGGCCAAATATCCCGAGTGTCGACACAAACAACGGGAGTAGCGCATCACTATCGACTGCCTAGTGCACAAGAAAATTCCACCACCAACACAGGAGAGATTCTTCCTAATGGAGCAGACCGCTCGGCACAACAGCACACGCAACGAGTGTCGCGTGTTTTTTCGTCACTGCGAAAGCTCTGAGAGCATTCGGCGCTATGTCGTTAGGTTTGCGTGACTTTTGTGCACGACACGCTATCGCTTATGCGACTATGCGGCGATAACTTGTCCGAAATCCATGCTGCCTACTCGTCTTGTTGTCATAACGGCATGGTCGAAAATGCTTTGACATATGGAAGGAAACAATTAAGCTGTAATAAAAAATAATTCAAAAGGGGCGGGGCTTACAGTGGTTACAGTCGACGCCGTCGAACTCTTCTGTGATGTCGTTCTGGGCATTACGGAATCGGGTGGTAACGGTAAGAACAGCTAGCGGCACACAGCATAATCTGTATGGGACCCCGTAAGCAGCTGTGATGGCAGGAGCTGTGGAACAGATTGCAGTGCATTCGATCATGTCAGAAAAGTAGTTTTTGATGTCCGCACAATTAGCGCATGTTTGGCATTCGAGACGGACGCAAATGGTCAGCAGCATAAACTCCACAAATCTATATTTAGGTCGGTTCAAATGGGTTTTTAGGATTTCAAACTCCTCTGCTTTGGGTTTCACCTGATAAATAAAAAGAAACTGGTGCCGACATTGGGATAACCAGAATTTTGCTGACGTATTCTTTCTTTATAGTACTAATAGTTTACTATTTTAAGTTGTAAGTAAATGTCCTTCTTAATTTTTATTTTCTGTACTTAAAAAATGTAATAAATTCTAGTATTTATAAGTATTCCCAGAGTGAGCATTTCTGCTCATCTCGGAACAAACATCGAGTATTTGACTCAGCAAACCGTCCGTTTTCCATCGCGAGGATGAACGGGGCGGTGCCGCTACTCTACTATTGGTGGATTCGAGCACCTCATCCCGCAGTTTGGTGTCAACTCATCTTCCGTTCAGTTTCATATCTTCCTATTATTTCTAGTGTAATTGCATGGAGACAAGAAAACAGTTGACAATAGAGGGCGGGAAGTTGGCGCTTGAACACACCAATGGCACAACAGCGGCACCGCCCAGTTTTCTTCTCATGATGCAACAAAGAAAAAGACGTGGGCACGTGTCCAGAATGAAAATGAACGGTAGAAAAAAAATATTTCTATTACTCATGACTGCTTTTTTTTGAAAATTATCTGTTGGTTGATGTGGACGTAACTTTTTTGTAATTATTAAATTACAGGGTGCGTCAAAGTTACCTTACTGTACATTTTTCACTCTAAAACGAGGATAGTTGAGCTAATTCGCGAGCAATTCCGCATGCATCTCTGTATGAGCCATTTCTACTCTAACTTATTCCTTTACATACGAACAGACTCGAAGAGGTCAACCAATGGTGCGTGCCTTGGCACGCAGGTTTTATTCCACTAGATTATTTTTCAGACTTTTAGGGCAATTTTAAACAAGAGTGCCCCAATTTAGCTAGTAAGGCAGACCGCATTCTGACATAGGAGTAGGAACTCATGAAACTGTAAGTTGTGAAAGTAATGAAGTCATTCTCCGACAGCGAAAAATTGGAAGAGTACTGCACTAATTTGGACTAATTTCTCCCTGCAAGCTGGCACTCAATCAGTTTGCTACAACCAAGGATTGCTAACAGAATTATGTAGCGGCCAATACCAGATTTGCTTTCACCACTGATATACGCTCTTTAGATCACGAAAACAAGCAAAACAGGCATATCCGATATAACGCTTCTTCAAATTGTGATGAACACTTGATGCGTCAATTCAATACACCTTTTCGGTAGTGGAGACTTAGCTATGAACAGCGAAAAATGGAAATTCAGCTTCGTCAAAAGCTCGGCCAGGAAAATTCGTGAGAAACGGGGCAACAGGGATTTCACTAGCCTGTGAATAGCAAGTTTGCCCAAGCCCGTGTAGGCACAAAAAGAGGTCAATTTTGAAAATACCTGATATTCACGGTAGAAATGGCAAATAGAGTGATTCGTGAAACAGCTCAAATATCGCAGTTTGATGCAGAAAAAAGTACGCTCAGGCTATCTTGGCGCACCCTATACCACAGTCTTATAGAAATAATTAGTAATATGTAGTATAATTTTTATTTTTCTAGTACTTGAAGTATAAAACAGTTCTAGTCTTTTATTTATAGAAAAATCTCCTCACAAATCCATGATGATGTGCGTGTAGATGATCGATGGCAATGGTGCTCGCCGATCGAGCTCGGGCGAACAGCATTTCGCTAAAATCGCCAGGATAGAACGAGAAAAGACGAGGATACGACTCGATAATGAGCTAGTTCGACCAACAAGATAATATAGAACCAAGTCTAAGATGAAGGAAAGCAAAACAACCGAGCACAATCCAAGAATCTAAGAAAATGAGCAGCAATCGAATATGGTGGGCTTAAACTATTAGATTTGTTTCCCTCTGCAGTCAGTACCGTGATGCCATCGCCGCGACGAGATGAGGAAGTGGATTTTCCTCCAGAAGCCTGCCTGATTAAAAGTTGCCCTTTTCGTAATGAGGTAAAACGTGTAGCAAAGAAACCAATATAATGAAATTTCGTCGCTTAATGATACCAATTTTAAGGTATCGTCTGCAGAGCTGAAAGAATCCTAGGTGACGTAGCAGACCAACCAGGAAAATGCATTCCTTGTATGTACTGGGGTCGAGTAAAGGAACCAGAATAGAAATCGCATGCATCATTGGGATTAACCAGTGTGAATGTGGTGACCTACACACCTTTACCCATCGTTAACACTGGTATTAATACGTTTACCCTGGGTAATCTGCATGATCCATCCAGGACCAAGACTTTAAACGCATTTTGGATCTCGGCTGAGTCGAAAATTCGAGCAAGGAGGAAACAGGGAGGTCTGCCCTTTTAAAGGAAGAATGGAAAGGGCTGTAGGGCTCGCTTTTCCTGAATATTCGGATTAATAGCGATTCTAGCTGGTCATTCACTCCTAGACACCATTGCCAAAAAAAAAAACAGGGACAGGAGTTCAGACGTTGTATGGTGATATCACAGCAGGCTAATTTAAGCAGGTAGGGAGAGGAGGAAGAGCAGGAAAAGCCGGAAGAAAGGTGGAAGGAGGAAGAAAATGAGTGGAAAAAAGGAAGGAGGGGTGAAAAAGGAATGTTAGGAAAACGAGCGATACTAAGCAAACCAAAAGGCTCGGTATTTTCGAACAAAAATTGAATAATTCAATTATTCTGATTAAAGATTCAAAATCTGACCCAAAAGCCTCAAATGCTGGAAAAGGAAGGGCTTGAAATCATATGTTTCCATCCCTAAGGGGTTGGGACTGTCCCTCTTTTTCAGACCTCCAAAATTTCTAATCGAGATATCGAATTCGAGTACAAGTAATGCATTTTGTTATAAATGTGGACTAAGAACACAGCCCTAGCAGCGTCACCTACCGAGTAGGAACCTTAGCAGCATTTTCTCCAAGTTGCTGCCATCCTCCGCTTAATTGCTGCTGAAGCTTTCGTCCTTTTAGCAGCAGCAGCCGTGAACGGTAGTAATTGAGGGGAGGATGGCAGCACCTCGGAGGAGATGCTGTAGGGTTTTTAGTCAATGTATTACGCTGTTCGGGCTGTGTTCCTAGCGCATATTTATCAGAGTTGTTCGGCCTCAAGTATAGTATGTTTCTGCTCGTCAATATAAAAGGGCTGTAAATCGGTATAGCAGCGGAATGTGTATGGAGGTAAGGATGAGGAGATCTCGGAGGAATCCACTAGCGACCAACTGCAATTTTTTAACCCTTATGCGTTAGTATAAACACCAAATAAGACGTACAGCCTTAATAAACGGGAAAATTATCGATATAGTCACAAAAACTATCAATAAGGAAGCAACCAATAAAGACTAAAACTACCTAATAAGTCCATAGATGACCCATTTCATTGCCTGAAATAAGATAGCAGCTCTAATGACTAACCCCATAATGCGGCCTGCATTACTCTTCGACAACGTCAGCTGCTACATTCCTTTCCTTAATGAAAATCACTGAAAAACCGAACATAAAAACGGCCTGCCGCATAAATATCCGTTACGCTGCTCCAACGCGAACGGCGCTAACAGCATCAATGAGAATTCGATAACGGATGCCACGGACGAAACCAATGGCGTTGTGACGCCGAAGTGCACCACAACTGGGATGTTGTCGTCGTCAATGCGGACGCACAAACATCAACGGATGCAACAACGTCGTGTAGAAATCTGGTATTCTGACGCTAGATGACGTCAGGACGTCGCTGCTAGACAGGATCCGGAGCAATCCAGGCGGCCAAACCCTGGGATGCGCTTGCTTTGCCCCTGAGCAAACTAGTAGATCCGCCAAAGGAGCTAGCCACCAATGGAAATCCCTCGAAAATCCAGCAGTTTTTACCAGATCGACGTCAACTCGAATCATTTGCCCATTTCGTCCCATGATCGAAGTATAATAGCAGCTATAGCTCAAGTGAATTGTCCAATTCGTCTAGCTTTCCGTATGAAAAACTGGAATCTTCTGGAATGATATTCGGAGAGCTATAGATGGTTTTCGCGAACGGACCAACTACGCGAACTTCCAAATAGGCTGCTCGCTCTGCACTCCTAACTCGATTTTTCTACGCTGCAAGCAAACATGTTTTCACGATGAGACCTCTTGTGCCTAATATGGTTCTAGGCGAATCCTGCTGACAAGACATCCGTACGTGCAGGGGAGTAAGAAATTGCGAAAAAATCCAAAATTTCGATTTATACAGATACCCTCTCGTTTTGAAGAATTTTCTGGATGACTTATCTCTTCTGAGAAGAGTGTCCCAAAGCTCTACTAACGTCAGGATGATGGTAGTGGTTGTTGAACGCCGAACATGAAACTCGAAAAAATACAGCACCAACGGGAAAAACAGCAAAATTTTGCTTAATTTCTTCCTGCTGTATACCCATCTAACCAACAAAAGCGGAAATACGCAGGGAACGCTGACGAAAAACTACTAATAAGAGGTTGTTGAGCATTGACATTACGTGGCGAGATTCGTGAATATTCCCGGCAATATTCTGGTTACTTTCGTGAGTTGTTGACGAGGTTGATAAGTGGTTTTTTTTGGATCACCAAAAGTAAAGACCAATATCATACGAATATGAAGAGATTAATCGAAAAAGGGACTTTTCGATTCCTAGCAACGTTGTGACGTTCCCGACCTTCCAAAGTGGACGAGTTTACCATCCAAAACTGGGTTGTTTCGCTTTTTCTCCAACAACTCAATCCAGTGAGCGATGTCTGAGTAACAGATTCTTTCCTGAAGTTGAGATTCTCCTAGTCTGCTTACTCTTGTATGAACAGGCGGAGATCGCTGATGGATCGTTATCCTTCTCGCAAAATTACAGCGTCAGATAAACCTATTACTTAAACCCGGTAATGGAGAACGACAAGAACCAAGATGAAGTGAGAATCGATACGCATCATCTACACTATAGCCATTGCGTCTCATCGCTCGTTGAAGTGGTGTACAGATGAAGTACAGTCTGTTAGCTCAGGGAGCCTATGGGAAGAATGTGCAAAATATAGATCGAACCAGCCGATCGGTTAGCCGATATCACCGTGGTCGTAATTGCAGACATAACCCCCTATAGGCACTCCCCGAGGTAAATAGACCATAAGCTCGTCATCATAGTACAGACAGAAATAAGGAAGACTATTCCTGCCAGTTCTGGACTGGCGAAATCTTGGGATACTCTGGTCTGATCTTGGGATTGGGTGGAAATCACAATTACTAGAAACAACGTGAGCTACTTTATCCGAAAGTATTTAAATCTTGAAATGGAACCTCGTGGATCTGAATTGGATCAGAAATCCCAGTAGCTTGTTTAGGCTCACTGTCTAAGATTTCAGACTGAGGTATAATGCGCTCCAATGCCAAAATCTGACCGAATATGAAAAGATATCGAGGTGACTCCTGCTCCCATGCTTGAAAGTAGGTACAGTAGCGAGCAAAAAGATTGCAACTTTTGGTTTTTAGTCTTTAACTTCGTTCAAAGCAAAGCCTGGAGGGTCAACTTTTTATGGAAGTTGTAGATACTCATGCGAGTTCGAAATAAGTTGAATACTCCTCATTCCATCAACTTCACATTTTTTAAGAAAATTTTTTCTCGCAGAGTTCGAAATCTGTAATTTGACATGGTCCGCAATGTCTCACAAAATGACGTCAGTCGTTGATATCTTGTCTGGAATCACTTCCGTATAGCAGAGTTGACCCGTTTATACTAGAAAATGTGCGTGCACTGACCACTGGTACACATCTGCGAGGACTATGTGAGCTTGATTCAGCAGTGGTTCTCCATGGATGTTCCCGCCACATTGGCTCCCCCTATCAGCTCTGTTAAGAAGAGAAAGATGCTGCTGACACTTCTATAAGTTTAGTTGAAGGTTTTAAGTTCTAATACATTTTATTGCTCCCTCATAATGCCGAAATGTTCCGGCTGGTTGCAATGAAGCCAACTGTGCACATAATGGAAAATAAGTTTTGGAATTTTTTTATCTCGCGGAGGAAGGTATCTAAACGATCTCGTGAGTGGTAAAGATTCCCCATGATTGCTAGAATATTGCCGTGTATATTACAGTTCATAATGCCAGGGATTTAATGAGGTGGGTCTTACAAAGTTGCAATGAACTTTACGAGACAACACCGAGTTGGGATACTGTAACCCGTCACTGTGAAAACCGGCTAATTCGGGTTGAACTCGGTGGGGCAAAATGAATTAGGCATTTTCAAAGCAAAAAGCCCTAGACGAAGCGTGAAAACTAGTGTGTGGAGGAAGAGGAAGGGAGCACTCGTACGCGTACTAGTGAACAGCACTCCTCACTTCGAGTGATGTTTCGAAAATTCCAACAATGCATGAACTGTAATATACACGGCAATATACTAGCAATCATGGGGATCTTTATCACTCATGGGATCGTTGAGGTACCTTCCTCCGCGAGATAGAAAAAAATTTCAAAACTTATTTTCCATGATGTACACAATTGGCTTCATTGCAACCAGCCGGAATATTTCGGAATTATAAGGGAGCACTGAATTGTATTGGAGAAGAACACCTTTAGCTAAACTTAAAGAAGCATCAGCAGCATCTTTCTCTTCTGAGCAGAGCTGATAAAGGGAATCAAGGTGGCAGGAACATCCATGGGGGACTACTACTGGATCAAGCTCACATAATCTACGCAGTTGTGAACCAGTGGTCAATGCATGCACATTTTCTAGTATAAACAGGTCAACTCTGTTATATTTAAGCGATTCCAGGCCAGATATCAACGACAGACGTCATATTGTGAGACATTGCGGACTGTGTCAAATTACAGATTTCGACCTCTGCGAGAAAAAATTTTCATAAAAAATGTGAATTCGATGGAATGAGGAGTTTATTGCATGTTTCCAACTCGCATTAGTATCTACAACTTCCATAAAAATTTGAACCTCCAGGCTGTGCTTTGAACGAAGTTACAGACTAAAAACCAAAAGCTGCAATCTTTTTGCTCGCTACTGTATGTCATAGACAAATTCGCAAGATTCACCACAGAGAAGGAGATTCTGGAGGGATTCCGCAGTCGAAGCATACAGATGACCAAGCTCGCACAACAGCAGAATCATAAAAGCAAAATTACACAACAGAGTTCAACTTGTGCAGAGCATAACGTAGCCGTAGTGAATTGATGGTCAGCGGCGGCCAATTGTGACTTTATTCATGGAGTCGGAAGTGAGTTGGCATCGGGCAGCCGCCCGACCACAGCGCTGGCTGGGTCGGTTCGAGCCAGCGCCCGCCATCGCCGCAGGCTGGCTCAACCCGTCTCCGAGTTGAGTGGAGGAGGCTCGTCATAGTCTTATGGATGCATCCACAATCACCCCACTTACGCTTGACAAAGTGAGCCACTTTACAGTCACCTGGCGTTGACTTGCAGCCGATAACACCTGTTGGAGCTGGCATATACAACTAACATTCATTTGCCAGGCGAGTATCTAAGCTCCAGGGGCCGCATGCACCACTGAGATTACCCAGGGTAAACACTGCACAAGTTCACCCATCGTCAACATGACCGCCAGCACATTTACCTTGGGTAATTCCAACAATGCATTCAGGCCCAGAAGGAGCTCTCGAATCCAGAAACAGATCCAGGAAAAGAAAAGCCTTGAAACCTTGTCAAACATGAGAACTGTCATGAAATGAGGGAGTAGTTTACAATTTTCCCCAAGACAAATCATCATCGCCACTACAGTTGTTGACAATCTGTCACTTTAGCGCAGTGTCCATACTTCCTGGATTCCCTCACTATATTGTCATCAATCGCTTGACGCCTCTGGCATATGACTTATTGTCCAGACGAAGCACAGGAGAGACAGCTCGTAAACACAACAACACAATAATACTACAGCAAACGACTTGGCCATGGGAACTAAAGTGTTTATAGGGAACTTTTGAATTTTTAAGATAGATAGAATGGAGCTACAGATCACTTGGAAAAGTGATGCTCTATGATTGGTCAGCTGAATGAATTACCCAGTCATGGATGTCGACATTACCTTCTACTCCACATGCAACGCTTCGCAGCCACAGTTAAAGGGGAAGCATCCAGAATTTCGTTCAAAAACGTTGAACTTTGGGCGATTATGCCCTGTACCTCTATACGAGGATTCTTTCTTTCTTTCTTTATTGGACATGTGAAACACATGCGTAAATGAAATAAAACACGTAAAACACAATAAAAGCCTGAACGAAAAACACTTATACAAATTGCATAGCACGCTTACGAAACACATTTAGTTTAGCAATCTCTATATAACTTTCTTATTAGGTACGACCAACGAGAATGACTTATCTACTCATTTATTTAATTACTTGGTTACCACTGAAAGTTATGTCATTCTGAGATTGTGAGCTTTAGTTATCGAAAAAATGTTTCTTTTTTCTAGAATTTCCCATGAGATTGAGCTCCAAAACATATATCCAATATATTTTTTTCCAAATGGAAACTAAACTGGCTTTTCTAAACATTCTGACAGTCTGGCATGGAATTCTGCTATTAACGAAAAATCTATCCACCGATAATTTCGCGATGGAACAGCTAGGTGTACCCAGCAGATCTGCTCAGAGTTATATTTATCCTGCCTATTACCAACTCCAGTAAAACTCGTGTTCTCCTTCACCTATGCTATTTCTGCGTGACGGACTGAGCGCGAAGACGAATAAATCATACCGGATAACAACCTGGATAAAAACGGTTGTAGGCGGATAATAACCGCCATGTTTTTCCCTCGAAGCCAAAAATAGTGGATACGTGTCCACTGGAATACACTGCTACTATACCCAATATTTTTGCTTGAGTACCCGAGTAGTTTAGAGTTTTTCATTAAAATTTTAAAACTACTCGAAAAGTTAAAATTTAGGTGATAGGATTCCTGAGTTATCTGATACCCAGCAAAATTCTACTACCACCCGAGTACGTGAACTGAATAGTCCGCGTTCAAAGAGCTAGAGGTTCCAAGAAGTGACGTCATTCACGGTAGTTTTGGTGTAGACGTGGTGGAATCATAACTACTCGCTTTTTGTTTTCGTACAATTTTTGAAAAAGCTTCGTTGCCTGAGCAGTAAAATTTGGTTTGCAATTAAATTACAAAGCAAGAAGCAAAACATTTTTTCCATTTTCTTTCCGAAAATGAGTAGCAAAACAAGTCGACAGAGAAATTCAATTATTCATAGCACCGTCCCTTTCATTTCCAGCAGAGGCTCACACAAAATCTGAACACACTAGAAATTCGCCTTCAATACTAGGACCAGCTAAAACGAGAACCAAATCGCACAAAGGCCATGAAGGTTCCGAGAGGAGCGCTATGTAGATATAAATCCATTAGAAACCCTGTTCAGGTCCCACCCATTCCTAGAAATTTAAGCACCACGAGAAAGAAGTAAAACCACCTCGTGACAGAAAGATTCTTCTGAATTTCGCAAGGCTATCATATCACTGCTTCAGATACTTGGGGGAAGATGAGACGTTTTAGCGGTGGGAGTCGAAAAGACTCTTAGCGCAAGAAATGCTCCTTCAACTTCATCCTCGTGTGGGAATAGGGTTCTCTAGAATCATTTAAAACCTACAAATTTGTGGATCAAAAGCTATAAGCTTATCCACCACTCAAAGGATGCTACCGACTGGGCGATTGATTGGATCTGCCTTTGGAAATTACCCTTAGACAGTGAGAAATGTCTCTCTATTATTCGCCAATTTGGCAAATGAAAGCGGAAATGAGCAGGGAAAAGTGGGCGAAAACGTCGAGTGGAAGATGCTGAGCGTTACCTCTCTGTGGCGCAATTCACTTGGCAATGTGATGACCCTCCAAACCTTCCAGAGCGGACTTTAACGTTCTGGAAGGTTTGGAGGGTCATCACATTGCCAAGAATATGGAACTTTACCATTCCTCACCTTACAAGGCGGACGAGTTTCCGATACAAATCTGGGTTACTTTGCCTCATCAAAACATTTCTGTAACCGATGTCAGGGTAATAGTAATAATGGCAATATGCCACATTTTGTACGAGAAACTCGTCCATTTTGGATTAGCTCGGATCTTGAAGCCTTTCCGTTTGGGAATAAGATGGTGGGATACCTGGCATTTTGGGCCAACGGTTAGGAAGCAATAGCCAGATGAGAGCACATGTTGGGAAAATACCCAGGCAGTAAGGAAAAGCTTGTCTCAGCGGCGTTAATTCCAGGAATCCTGAAAAAAAGACGCTCATAGATGTGAGGTCAAAAAAGTAAGAATGCCCATGAGGCCGTATGCAACATTTAGATTACCCTGGGTAAGCGTGTGAGCACCACGAAAATTTACTCGTAGTTAAAATGGGACTTCACAAGCTTACTCTAGGTAATCTCAATGATGCATCCATGCCCTGTTTGAGGAGTTCGAGTAAAAACAAATACTCTTTTTGTCTGGGTAAAAGAGACCATTGTTAATTTTCGGCAGGTAAATCTAGTTCACTCTTACCCCTCGCCCTTTTCATCGAGAGGTGCCACTGGTCATTGTTGTTACCTGCAGTAATCACGTTTATCTCCGTGGTTTACCCTTTTTCAAAAATAGGAACATCGGGGGGGGGGGGCTAAAAGTGGTTACCACTAGTGAACTCAGAGGTGAATTTCACCCCAGGAATTCCAAAATTATCAAAACTCTGGTTGGTTCGACCCTCTCAAACACTTCTTGTCATGCCCAGAAGGAGCAAATGATTTATTGGGGCAGAATTTGACATGTCCACCCACATCGCTTGATTCCCCATGGATTCGCAGTAACAAAGCAAACATCAAAAAACGTGAACAGAATCATGGGTGCTTTACCACTGGGTAAACTACCCCTTATGGTGATTAGCAATAGACGAAAGGTGGCATGGAACTCCTGAGAATTTCCGCAAGACAAGTACTTAAGCCAAGGACAATAAAAAAACATAATCCGACGAAAGCATGCCATTCTTCTAGACAAATGCCTCTCAGGTATGCCAACAATATGTAAGGCGTAGAGGTTAATGGCAGTTTTGTGGCCATTCACGCTCCATTTCATCGGTGGACTGATATCCAGCAATAAAATCTCCAGGGACAAGAAATTCATAGAACGTATGAAGCAAGAATGTCTATCAAATGACAGACGAAACGCCAGTCTGGTAAGCTGCAATTAAAAAATGACAAATCAAATTTCAGCCAATGCATTTTTCATAGAGCAACATGTTGTCATTCATTTTGATTGGCAATGCAAAGTCTGGGAAGAAACGGTGAAAAACTACGGTATTATGACACTTTTGATGTCATTTCAAAGTGAACTTGGCTAAAAAGAGCTGCAAAATCCTGAAAAATTTGGTTTTGGTCAAAATCAAACCGCCTTCAGGATCACGGATCAGGCCATGGGAGATGTACGAAAACTGATCAAATGCAAGAGCACTCCCATTGTGCAGAATACGCTCGCATTGTCGGTCGTTTCCGCGCACGCTCTTTGATGTTGAAAAGGTCAGTTGCTTCCATGCTAAAAGGAAGAAACAGCAGTTAAATGACATCAGAGAGATCGTAGAAAGTACGAGACCAGAAGGAAGAACTCAAACAGAATTGGAAACTTCCTTTTGATGTTTCGCTAGGACCCCGACCTATTGTGGCTTCAGTGAGGCTAGGATGTGGTCAGCTTAGGTCGCTTTACCGCTTTACCTTGAACGGACCCTCAATCCATTTATGTAAACGGTGTGGAGAATAGAGTATCGTGACACTCGGGCAGCCTCACTATGCCTTTTACCTAAGGTACATACCCTTACATACTTTTGCCTTTTCCTACATTACCTAGCTAACCTAACGTAGCTGTAGAAAGACCGATGTATGACAATGTAGAACACTGATTTCTGTGCAAATGAGAACGGGAGCATATTCTACGTATGCCCTTGAAGCTAAACAAGTCAAAAAAGGCAAAGCAGGAAATTGTTGGGTGGAGAAAAATTGGGAATTTGAGAGATGGAATAGAACTACCGGGCAGAGCCCCGTACATTATTTACTGCCGGTAAATTACAACCACAATTACAATGCCTGTCGTCCGCATACGGGAAATAATAGTATCCAGAAAATTTCGGGAGTAAAATGGACTCCCCCGTCCCCACGAAGCCTTCACATATGCCAGATCTCGCCAATCTCTATTCCATGCTCCACATCATCTATCCACAAGAAGAAAATTACAACGACGAAGTTCGTCTGGGAAATGACCATCCTCCGTTTCTATGAGTAGCGCCATGAGCATTCGGCGAAAAAGGGCCAAAGGAATTATCCCAGCCTTGGAGAATCCTATCAAGCCCTGTTACTATCAAGTTTCATTTGGCTTTGGTTTGACTTTAGTCTGGTGGCCAAAGGTTTGCACCTGCTTCGTGGAGTTTATGCTGGTTGAAAGAAACAATTCCAAGCCTTCGGCTTGGCCCGCTGATGCCCTGGGCCTGGTGGAGTCGAACTGTATGAACTGTCAATAGCCTTTTCAGGCCCAGAAAAAGGAAATTCATCGGAATGTTGGCCGATAAGGAACAAAGGAATGTACCAATCACAGGCACAGCTCAATTGAAGGAATTTTGAGTGATACTGTTATTCCAACTCAGAGTATATAACCACTAGAGAAGGAAGAACTTCCAAGGAAACTGGTAACATCTGGGAGCGAGGATGACAAAGACGAGGTGATATCCGAGACTTTTCTGGAAACAAACAATCCTACGAACGAATTAACCTTGTTGTAACTTAACAAAATACCTCATTTCCCTACAAACTCGGCAGTACGTATAGCTATTTGACTTACGACTTCGCAGATGACGCGTCCAAACCTCAACAAGTGCCATATTTCCTTCAGCGACAGCAACACGAATCCAAAGAAAAGTTTTATGGCAGTGATTATTCGACGAGGGCGTGGCCTTTGTGGTAGTTCGCACGTCGTACCCCCATTCGAAGTCAAGTGGTTCGCGGCTTGTCGACCGACTTGATCGTCTCGGGGGAATACACCAGAAAGCAACAAATTCCACTTTAAACGCGCTGCCGAAACTTCACTGGACGACAATTAGTCTTCTGTGCCCTTATTTGGGACTTTGGGAAGTGACAGTTGAAGCTCCTGGCAAGTGGCCAAAATTGGTAAACAGCTAAATTATGCACTAAATGCTTCGTGGAATCAGGCCGCAACAGATCACTGTCAAATCGCACTCTTGGTGCATACACGCTGTTGATCTAGTAGGAGATAGGAAGGACAACTGTCACAAAGGGCAAGAAGAAGAGCGAAGCAGAGAACTACACGGAGCGATTCACCTCAAAACCTCAAGGACTTCGTCTTTAGGCTTCGCTTCCTTCGCAACGCTATCGTTGAATCACCATAAAAATGTTCGAACGTGAAAAATGAAGCCAACCACAGGGGCAGCAGAGCAGCCGACAAGTGTCTGGATAACGGCTCCCAGTAGGCCCGCCGACAGCACCCTCACCCTCACCCCGCCGCCGCCGCGAGCAGCCACCCGCGCGTAGCCCCGAGCCAAAACAATATTAATGTTATTACGTGGGTTGTATATGGGGTGGAAATACGCTTAGAATCCGCCACACATGGTCCCCCAGCGTATTATTCGTGTGCATTATAAGATTACTGCGTATGTCCTGGAACAGCAATACACCAATGAGCAGATCGTCGCAATTTTTGGGGGCTATGAATGTTATATTTGTAGGGACCACCGCAGGAATTGGAGGAGACGGTGGTGGAAACTAACAACAAATGGGGCGTGGCCTCACTGCAACTCCTACTGCAATGCTTTTTTTATTTGGAAAAGAGCAAAAAAGCTGCTTCTGCTTCTTGAAGCTTATCCAGACCTTTAAATTCCAAAATCGAGGAGCTGGTTAATCTGGATCGTTCTGGATGAGACTGCGTATGCGGGCAGCCATTATCCTCACGTGCTTAGAAACCAGATAACTTTTCCGACAGCGCATCCCACTTTGAGTTTTGCAATGCTCGACAGCTAGAACATCCCTTCAACACCTGCCCAAGCGCACCGCCTTTACAGGTGCAACGCTACACATCAGAGCCTGTATGTATCATTGAGATTACCCAGAGTTAATGCGTTGACATCGTGATAATGATGAGTAAATTTGTGTGGTTTTGACGCTTTTACCCTGATAATCCTAATGATGCATGTGACCTCAGAAAGCTGCTCACACAATATGTACACGTTGATCCAGAATGTATAATCTCCTAGTTACAAAAACCAAGCTGACACAAATGTGGTAAGCTCAGTGCAGATGGAATGCGCATGTGCATGAAGCGAGCGTTGAACAGAAGCTGAAGAAGAGACGAGGTGAGGTTATGTAAGCCACTTTTCACCGCTGTGATTACGTAGTGTACGCCACTCCTCGCTGATGACGACAATAACAATAGTACAAGGTGTCCCAAAGTTACGTTTACACTGTTAGCTTGAGAATTAATGGAAGCCAGGG
Source organism: Ancylostoma ceylanicum (assembly GCA_000688135.1). Taxonomy (NCBI): domain Eukaryota; kingdom Metazoa; phylum Nematoda; class Chromadorea; order Rhabditida; family Ancylostomatidae; genus Ancylostoma; species Ancylostoma ceylanicum. The sequence goes on along the minus strand of JARK01001338.1, from coordinate 4,361,121 downwards.
GAAGCTTTTCGATGTCTGATGGTCTGTGGTCAGTCGTGCTCGGAATAACTGCCACTGGGAACAATAGTTCGTCTACAACCCTATAGGACCGTTCGACAGACGAAAGCTAGGAAAAAAAGCTGGAAGATAAGAGTTAAATTGGAGAGTCCTCACCACACCTAAAAGTATTAGGTGCGTGCAATAGTTCCGGGGCAGTTGCACCTGATTTTTTGAAACACCATAACTCTGCTCATTGTCAACGATTTTATTCAATTCGAAAAGTGCTGACTTTTCAGTGATGTTGCCAACACAGCACGAAAAAGATTTCTCCAGAATCCTAAAATTTGACATGTTTATACTCGAAAGACCGGCACATATCGTTTTCAAGTAGGTTTTGTTCATCAAAAGCTTCTCAGCGGATATAAAGTCGAAGAAGCTTGGAAAGGGAAATTTTAATTGGAGACTGGTTCAGAGAGTAACATAGGATAGGTTGGAGTTTCGAACCAAAAATGGCTAATTTATTACACACAAAATGCTGGTACTCGTTATCCCGCAGCTGCAGCAGACCACCTATGCTGGTCTGTATTGGCCTTATATTCGAGATTTTGCCTTGATTTCTCTGGAAAGAAATGTTTAATGGCACACACTTACTATGCAATCGTTTCAGAAAAATTCGTTGAAGGTAACTCAGGTTACAGACCAAAAATGGACAAAAAAGTTTTTCATGGGTATAGTGATGGCTTGCCCACTTTTTGGGTAGGTCGATCGAGTTTGGATCGTGGGTCGACCACTTCCTATTGTCGTACATGACCCATTTTCCATCAATAATGACAATCCATTTGAGAAACGGCTTGTTAGAATATCCGTAGATCAGACATTTGTCAACTCGCCAGTGTGGACGTCGGTGTTCTATGCTCAGCACACTCAAAATCCATCTACTCATCTTCCCCCTTTTACCATTCCAGTACAAGTGACAGACAATGGTTGGTTAATTTCCCCATAATGTCCTGCTCACTTTACATTGGGTCCGATTCAACCTGCTCTTTTCGGTCGCATTTGTGAAGGATGGATCGGCATTGCGCTCATGAAGCATTTTTCATGTCTCATCTCCACTTTGATTCCTTAAGAACCCACGAGCCTCTGGCGTTTTGAAGAGGATACTCCATGCAAACGCAATATTGATAGTATGGGTCGCCTCCTTTAAAGATCATCCAGATTTTAATTCATAAAGCACAATTACGCAAATTCATTGACTGTACATAACATTAGTTTTATACCTAAAACACAGCAGCGCTGTGACACAGGTGCGAGCAAAATGTGGCATGGGTAGCAGATGTCACAGGCTACCAGCATATATGAAAGCCATATCGTGATGTCGTGAGCACAAGGAGAAAAACGACGTTAAACGGTGAACTACCACCAATTGCCCCGGAACTTTTGCACGCACCAAATAAATTAAATTATCACGCTTATAAATAAGGCAATTCTGAAAAACTGCTCAAGTGATCATTCATGGAAATAAATGTCATCATTGGACTTTGAAATTACTGAAAAGTCCGAAAGCATGAGACGATCATTCAGGGAGTCTTCTGTATGATAATGTAAAGAGTAAGATATATTGTAAAATAACATACATAACAATATAAACAACACATAAGTCATAATGTATTCTACGCAAAGAATTTCTAATTGTGAGTGTCTAGTAGTACAACATGGAATTCTCGACTCCTAATATTATACAGTGGGCGTCGATGGCGGTGACTCGTCTGCGGCCTCGAAAAGCACGCGACGCTACCGCGCCGCTCGAGCAGGAATCCTCTCCGGGGCATAAAATTATGGGGTTTTCTTGATAGCCAGTTAGTTTTATTATTATTTAACATCAAATGTGATGAGCAACTATCAAGAAAACCCAGATCCACGGCAGCGACTATTCCATCATGAGCGGCACGGTCGCGCCGCGTGCTTTTCGAGGCCGCAAAAGAGTCACCGCTATAGACGCCCACTGTACATGGGGGAGAGACTGGTGAGGAGCATAGGTTACTGTACAAGGTTTGCTGGCCTATTCTTGTGGTCACATGTTTGATTGGGATAGAACTAATTCAACAGTGCTGGATCACTATTTTCCGATTATGAATCCAACCTGGAAAATTCCGGAGTAAGAAAAAAATTCACCGCAAACTTTCAGCGCAGATTGCGGGTACCGCTGAATACACTTATTCGGTTACAATTTTATGAAGTAACATGTTAAATGAAGACGAAAATAACCATGAAATAACATAACAAATAGAGAGCGTCGATTAAGGTGCGTTTTTCACGGGATCTGCCATCACGCGGCACGACCGCACCGCTGGTGCTGGAACCGTCGCCGTGATAGGATTTCACAGGGTTTTCTTGATAGTTGGTTAGTCTTCTTGATAGTTGGCATCGAATAAGGCGAAAACAAACTACCAGGAAACAAAATAATTTGCTTTCGCGGAGCAATTCCAGCGCGAGCGGCGCGGTTGCGTCGCGTACTTCGGTGAGTCCGCGAAAAACGCACTCCCATCGACTTTCACTGTAACTCAGTATATGTATATTGGATAATAGCGCTTCATTAGCAACATAATGCATTCCTTGTTGATTCCTTGTTTATGATATCGCTTGTGATTTATATCCATTTTTTGAACATCCCGCTCCTGTGATCTCTTGAATATCTTTGGATATGTGTAGTCGGCCAATCGCGTTCACGCAAGACTAGTCTGTCATTGTTTGTGTCAATTGTGTCAAGTGTAGTAAATCAACCTCCGCAACCATATACATCCTCCTTTGGATATACCGTGCTCTTGTTAGTGGTGCTAGTGCAAAAAAAAAAGAGTGAGTAATAAAAAGTGCCATTGCATTCGGGATACCCGTAGTGTGAGGAAAAGAAAAAATAAAAGAAAAAAGAAGCAATAACAACAGTGGTCTACGACGCGAAACAACTACATATAACTCAGTGGACCAATCACAAATAAGGTCAGAAACAACGTCATCGGACAAATAGCACATTAGGGACCACAGCGATGGGGACTCACCACGATCTCCTCGTCCTCATCTGTCCATTCATCATCGAAGTCGTCGCCGCCAGCACTTGACGGCGCCGCGTGCACATTATTCGCTGAAATGGCCGGGAAATCAAAACTAGCGTACTTTCTTGGGAGCGGGGCCTACGAGGGATAAATCCTAAACTATTCTTACTATTCTGGTCAATAGAAGGGGAAGTTGGCATAAAAATGGCATAAAAATCAAGCTGAAACTCCATGGAGATCAGCTGATAAAGTGGTCGTTGGTGAAACAAGAAATTCAACGTGAATCTCGCAAACGAGAAACACATTGCTTCATGTAAGACATGCTTCCAGCTAAAAATCCAGAAAATTCTGGAAGGTACTGGCAGTTATGCAAGAATTTTAAATTCACTGAGATCTGGAAAAGCGACTATTGTGTGGCCCGGCTCAGATTATCAGCCCTTTCATTTAATTGGTTCGTTGCAAGAACAACGTCATAAAATACAGTAAGGCTTCATCCATAGTTAAAAACAGTACTAATCCAGACACGGTACAAGTAAATGTTCAGGAATAGTAGGGAACAAACCTGGAGCAGCACCACTGGCTGGCGTAATCGACGGAACCGAGGTGGTCGGCGGCGGTAGAGAAAATCCAGACGTTCCCCAATCGTCTAGCGCTGGCCGTGAGGAGACCTGCGGAATCGATGGTGGGGGTGGCTGAAAAGTCGATATATTGATTGATGATTCTTTGTGCAATCTTTCATGAAATAAACCCCTTGCAGCTGCTCTTTTTTGTTTGAAAGGGAAAAGGTTTCATGGCAGTTGTCCGAGATATCACTGATTATTTTATATTACTGATTCTGTTTGTGAAGCATTTATGATTTACGGTGAAGGTGGAAGAAAAATCGATATATTGACTAGGTGTTCATTGTGTAATCTTTTATGAGTATCCCCTCTTGAAGCCGTTTTTATCGGTCGAAACGATTGTTTATTGGCAGTTGTTCAACATTTCATCGATTAGAAATCTTTCTGTGAAGCAACTGTAAATTGCGATGGAGGTGGCCGAAATACCGATATATTGATTAGTGGCCATTGTATGATTTTTTTAATGAATTTTCCTTTCTTGAGCCGTTTTTTCTGTTCGAAAGGGATGTTTCATGGGCAGCCAACAACTCATAGCTTGATTAGACATCAAGCAATTGTAAATTATGATGGAGGTGACTGAAAAGTCCATATATTGATTACTGGTTTATTATGTAACTTTTTTGAATATCTTTTCTTGAAGCCGTTTATTTCTGTTTGTAAGGCAGTTGTTCAACAATTCATTGATCAAAAAAACCCTCCTGTGATCTCAGTAATGATCTATGGAGGAGCTGACATAAAAATCGATATATTGATCAGTGATACTTTTCGTAATCCTTCAAGAATTATTCTCCTCGGAACTGTTTTTTTTTTTGTTTGGAAGGGATGTTCTGGGGCAATTATGAATTTGTTGAGAGCGGACATAGTGAAATTTTTCTTTAAATTTTTGCGCTTCAAGGATCCAGTCGCCCGGCGTACGACTATCGCTAGGAAATTGACGCACAATTGAATGTACACGCCAAGCCTTCACTGAGCCTGTATTCCAGGCCTTTCCTCCCTCTAAACCCAACCACAACCACAACCATCAGTTTACCTTATCAATTTCGGTTTCAGTAATTTCACCGTCATCCTCCTTAATAGCTAGCGGAGGAGGGAGAAATGTGACTGTTTTTATTTCATCCAAATCTGGCTTCAATGTACTGCATGTGTGTCGTCGAAACATCTGACGACGTCGCCTTTCTGCCAAAAGGCGGGCGGTTTCTTCGGCGGTTACCAAGATGGCCGCTGCGCTCGGATCCGCTTGATCGACCGCTTTGCGCAGTCCCGACGCGAATAACATTACGGTAGGTTTCAGGTAGTAGATTAGGTAGAAGTCAGCTGATCTGTCAGCTTTTCTAGAAGTGAACTATGTGAAATGAGCGGATGAGCGACGTGAGTTTCACGCGCGAGCGACATGTGGCGACAGCAGCGACTTGAGTGGACATTATCAGATATATACCATTGTCTAGTACGAACGAGTGGAACTGTAAATAGATGCAATTCAGAGAGGAGCGGATAAGTGCATTCAAGAGGAGAAGTAAAGACTATTAGGCGCAAAACTGCCGCTGTGGAGATGCGACAAAGATCATTAACGAGTCGATTTATACTTCCTGCTTTCGTGCGTGTCGGATCTCCTGGGTGAACAAAATGGAAGGGCTATTCTGACGGTTCAGAGAATGGGTTCCTTTTTGGAATTCGGGTATGGACTAAACTTCCCTGTTTAGGGGCACATTATTTTCTTTTTTCAAAGCCCCGTATTTACAATCGCCATTGGTGTTTTCACAGTTTTCAAGGATACTTATCAGTGCTAGAACAACAAATGGAGGACTTCCGCGCGGCCATCTATATAGCCTGAGCAGCATATGCTAACCAACGTCTGACCTGTGTCTGGATGCATCACTGAGGTTACCCAGGGTTGATGTTTTGACGCTTATAGTAAACTCCAAACGGCCGTAGACAAGGAGCGGGACCGCGGCGCGGCGTTCTTGGATAGAGACACAGGGGCTCTGCATTCGCGCTCTGGTTGCCTGCTTCTGCCTGCAACAGAGGACTCGAGTGCCACGCCGCAGCAGACAACCAGAGCCAGCATGCAGAGTCCCCGTGTCTCTGCCCAAGAACGCCGCGTCGCAGTCCCTCCCCTTGCCTACGGCCGTTTGGAGTTCACTGTATGTTAACGATAAGTGAATTTGTGGGGTGCCAATGCGTTTACTCTGGGTAATCTCCATGATGCACGTGGCTCCTAACAGCGTCTTATCTCTATTTAGGTGAGCAGCGTTGTACCTGCGAAGACTGGCTCATCAAAATTTTGTTATTGGCCAAATCGTGAAACCGACCAATCACACAGCCCCGTCGCGCCCCCCCTTGATTTCTCTGGAA
>JARK01001338.1:4338005-4354969 GCA_000688135.1 Ancylostoma ceylanicum | reverse complement strand
CCCCCCCCCCCCCCCCTTCTCAGGTGTAATTCTCCGTTTTCTTCACGCAATACACCTTTTTCGATGCAGGTATAAAATATCCGTCGGGTTCATTGGAGTCATTTTAAGAAGCATTCGAACAAGTAGGAAAATAGTACAAATAGAATTTTAAAAAGAGTTAGCGATAATAAAGGCTATCAACAAACAACCCCATTTACAAGCGACAACTAGCGACTTCACAAGAGGTGAAGCGAAGATAACATTAATCCATTGACGACCGAGCCATACTTTAAGCCTTGCCACATTCCCACTAATTTTGAAATCTTTTCCTGGTCTAAAATCTCCAGAAAAATTCCAATACAGATTTCTATCATCGTTTTGACCTTGAGATACCATTGCGTTACCACCTAAGAGAGCCGCAAGCTCATTAATGTTTAATGGTCCCTCAACCTGAACCACGAAAAAGCGCGGCTGATCGGTACGCTGCGCAGTCGTCAATGGGTTAAATCAACACTTGTAGCTGAAAGAATAGGATTCCAGCAGCAAACCACACATCCAAGACGCAATGCATACGCACTCTGGACTCGGGGGACACAAAACGACGCTGGTTTGATAGAGAAGCTCAGAAAAAGAAAGCAATTCTCGTGTGTACGGGTCTTACGAGGTCTAGGTTCTAAGAACAGTGGCCGTCTCCAGAAGAGCGTGAGCATGACATGCACAAAGACAGCCTTAGCGATCATAAATCGCACGGCCCCACTGGAGACTTTCCTCTGGATCTTCTCTGGATGCAATGTAGAGGAGGTCACAAATAGGCTCGGTTAGAAGTTTCGTATACTCGCATAGATAGAACTAGCTCTTTCATGCTCTTTTTTAGCCACGTGACTGGCGAAGTCGTGCTGCCACACAAAAAACCGCCCACAAAACAAAGTGCTGCTATTGGCCAGAGAAAAAACGCGTGCATCTGATCCACCGAGAGTCATAAATCCCAAGTATTTGGTGGGCTGCAAAGCTGAAAAAACACACAAGAAGCAGCCATAGCAGGCGTATAGCCAAGACAAACACATCAACATCCAAAGGCAGTGAAAGTGCTCGTAGAGCTAGCTCGTCTTTGCGCGCCTTGTTGGATAAAAGGTACATTCTTAGGGGCATCGCTGTTACTAGGAGCAGCGCCTGTGGAGATTTCCGGGATTGGGATTCCAGGGCTAGGAAAAATGCAAAAATCGCATTCCAGAAGTGACACTGCGCGGAAAACGGGGCAAATCCATGGAATTGCAGTACGATATTCCGAGCGTTGGAATGTGCAGGGCATAGTTCCCTTGCACATTATGGTCTCTCTATGAAAGCGAACATAAAATCGCAGTTAGAGGTGACCAAAGCTGCGTTAATTGGCGTGTCGTAGTACGTGAGTCGTGGTTGGAGTAATATTACAGCAGCTATTCAATCTGTCTTCCCGCTCCTTTCACATTTTCGAAACACCTGTTTTTCGTAGGGCCTTTTCTCGGGAGTGAATGTTTGAATGTTCATTCATTCGAATTATCATTCGCTTCAGGATTGAATGGGACATTAAATCGAAAAGCTTTATCGACAGTTAGTGTCATCACGTTGGACATCAGTAAGAAGACGTCCAGCAGGTAAAAAATCATCCTCTGTTTTCTGGATCAAAACTAGACCTCGTAAGGGTGCTGGCTCCCTCATGAAAGTATTAAGGACGAGAAAGTCCCAGTTGAACCATTACCTACTTTTTCAGTAAACTAAATAATTACTACGGGTTATCTGGCATACAAAAGCAGTGCCACATATTTTCACCCCTCCTGCACCTCACCTCCGATGGAGCAAGCCATTCTAAGTAAAACAAATGGGCAAGCAGCTCGGTCAATTTAATATGGATCCAGAGATGTGATGGAGCATCTCATTTTTACCCAGATCACGGAGCAAATATTGGGTTTGAGCAGGGTAATCTAGTTTTCACATCGTGAAAAATGGGAAGCGCGGTGTAGGTGGCAGCTGTCACGACCTATCGTTCCTCATGACCGCCACCCACACGCGGATATGGGCGCCTCGCCTTCACAGCATCCTATAAATCAGCGCTATTCGTAGCCAATACGCTTCCAAAATGTGGGCTAAGGCTTTTCAAGGGTTATTCCGTCAGCTTCACTGCGCTGGTACCAGCGTGAGACCGTCGAATGGTGAGAAGCTGAGTGAGACTCGACTGACCTCGTCACTGAAACACTAACCAAGTTTCCCTCGCATGACCTTCACGTGAAGGGTTAGGGTAGGGTAGCAATCTACCCAACACCGAGACAAGATGCCCCCTATCAAGCTACATTATTTTCTGGAGATGAAAATGAATTTAGAAGCTTCGTAGAACCTTTTCGCTAACCCAGAATAACTGGTCAGAGTAATTGAGGCGCATTGAAGGATACCTACAGTATTGAGGAATCCAGAAAATGGTACATGACAACAACGGCAGGACCCAGATGCATCCCTGAGATTACCCATGATAAACTTGTTATTGCACCCAGATTTACCCTTTATTTGACATCCGTCAACATGTTTACCCATACACGATGATGTCTATACCCAGCTGCGTCTCATGGATAATCACTTCAATGAGTATGGTAATACTCATCCTTTCATTGTTGCACCTGGGCCCAGGCTTTAGCTTGGTAAATATTTTTTTGGCAATATAAGCAGTAACTTGTAGTAATTCATTACCGAATTCATGGTATTTCGATAAAATTTTTGACGTAGAATAACGATATGACATTTTTTCAAAGAGGAAAATTAACGGTGCACGAACGAAACGTGAAACTCCAACAATAACGTGGGCTCCACGTTCATGCTTGTGGTGTAGCATTTCTAAGGACCTTTTCATTCTGTTCACCATTTTTTATGCACCAATGCACTTTTGGTGTGTTGCGCACGCAAAAAGCGCATCTGACACGCCATTTTTTATCTGTTCGTGAGCAACAAAAAACATGGTTTTTCCGCTGCGCAGCCCACACACCTCGTTATTCATTAGCACATGGTTCTGGGTTTCTTAACAAGCGCAACCTGATCCAGTGAAGCATGCAAAGCTGCAAAAAAGTGCTTCCTTAGAAATTATAGACGAACACGTAAAGACAACAAACGTGAGTATAGAATTCCATAGATTTCTGGTGTGGAAATCACTCCTCTCACGGTGTTTGGTCACTTAATTTTTTAAAATCAAATTCCGAATAATTTAACCCCCCCCCCTAAAATTTTGGAAACTCGAGTACTCGAGAAAATACTTCGGTTTCATTTAATGTGGTCGAAACGCCGCGTATTGCGAAGTTCGAAGCCTATTGCTTTTTTTTGAAAAAAAAAAACTACTTCAGAAATGGTATCTGCAAGGGCAATAGTACATTCCAAACACTAGTCTAGTACATTCCAAACACTAGTCTCCAAATTCATTGGTTAAGGACTGAGTTTGGTAGTGCAGCGCTGTACCGAGAAAGATTGGCGCGGCCGAGCTCTGCGATTGGCCAATTCATTGAATCAACCAATTACAGAGCTGCGTCATACCGCTTTCTCGGCATGATCATCACATCTAATGAATATCTTACAATCACGCTTCTAGTAAAGCACCCACTCTGAAACTGTACCCATTATTTGGAAAGAGCACAGCGATTACAGTCTCGTAGGTGTGGTGCATTCTGACAATAAAACGGGGCGGTGCCACTGTCGCACGATTGGTGCATTCGGGCGCCTTTTCCTGCATCTCAGTGTCAACCTGCTCCTCGCTCATATTGTTTTACGCTCTCATAGCGCTATCAAATACAATCTTCTAATATTTTTTCTTGTCCAGGGACGACTTCGGTGTGTGGCGTGCCATGATTTGAACAGTAACAACGGTATCGAACGAGGATGTGACGGTGGAGAACGGGGCAAGGCGCTCAAACGCGCCAATCGTGCAACAGTGGCACCGCCCATCTTCTATCACTATGCACCACGCCACCATTTCTTAAGACGATTGAAACGTAGAAATGCGTTGCAGCCAGTGAACAAAGTAGTATACGTTATCCGGCAGTTACATTGGGAAGCCGTAGTTGTCTGCATGTTCCTCTTGCTTTCTACCTAAATCTATATATCACTGAGATTACTCAGGGTAAACGTGTTGACACCGGCGCAAACAAGAGGTGAACTTGCTAGATGTTACCATATTTACCCTGGGTAGCCTAAGTCGTGCATGTCAGCCCTCAAAAGAAAGAAATCCAGAAGGAGGAGCCGTAATCGCAAAATCGCATTTTAGCGCCTAGTACGCAAAGAATCCTGTAGAGTAAACCTAAAAATAGCCAACAGCAATTTCGTCTCAGCTCACATCAACCCTACAGACACAAAATCGCATTTGAGGCAATCGAGGCAATCGAGAAGGAAACGAGACGAATTGTCTTGGTCAGCTATGAGCAGAAAATCCACCCGCGTACAAATTGTCTATTTGCGGCAGATCTCGTGGGAGTACATAACGGCACTGGAAAACCTTTTCCAGAACATCCGGGTAAGAATATGAGCACCAAGGCAGTCGGATACCTCGAAGTTACACATGCAATTTCTTCTCCATGGCAATATTGGAATATCGCCTGTGAGATGAAAATCGAGAAAGAAATTCGAGGATTTGGCGTGGAAAAAATTGCCACATTCAGGGTAAACTATTCCCAAGTAAAATCAAACAACAGTAAAACTCCCATACAAAGAAGGGTACAGAAATTTTCAGGCTATAACAAAAAAAATCAATTTTAGGGTGAACTTCAAAAATCATGCTTTCTCCAGAACAGAAACACTCTGCATTCCTTTGATAAATGTATCCAATGATCCAGAAAATATATGGTTAAAAAAATTTCAGGATTCTGATCCAAAAGGTCCTACACTAAATAGACAAAAATATTCATTTAAACACTTATTTTCCACACAATTATGCATCCAGGGCGAGCTTCTCTACGAAGAGCAAGAAAATTTAGGAAGCCTTTTCACAAACTCAAAATTCGAGAGGCTTGGTTCGGGATTCTTGGCATAAACAATTACATTCGTTAGTTACGACGAGAAAAAGGGAAAACAGAAGCAGCATGAGAACGCTTCTGGTTTTTACATCAGGAGAAGTGCCTAGAAGGACCCATGCAGAACTGCAAAGGAACCACAGCAGTTGCATAAAATACTTGAAGCAACTAGTCCTTTCTGTTAGCATTCTGCTAGTTTTTCCTAGCATTTGAAGCTCATACTAGTGGAACCCCGCCCAATATTCATGGCTACCCAAGTTTTGTCGGCTTTTGCGTAAAGTGATCGGTATAAAGGTAAGTCCTATTACACCTAACGCAGCACCGCCAAGGTGAAGTCGTGCGACTGGCCGTCCGACAAAAAGGAAGGAATTTCGTATGAGAAAGATCGTTCCTCAGTCAGTGTGTGAGTCTACTTGTAACAATATGGTGACAGGTGATCCAGAACTTCCAGAATTTTCTATAAGATTGAATAAAGAAAGAAAAGTTGTTATCAAATGATCAGCTACGGGATGCAGGAATGTTTTCGGGATTGTGGTTACCTACGTGCACTCCTAAGACGGACGAGCTTTCCACTTGAGATTGTTCAAGGATGGCAGGCAATGACAGGGTTGGTAGGATATATCACATTTAACTCTGGATAAACGGGGAAGGAGGGCGTCGAGGACCTTCGTGGCAACGCTCTTAAATCCACCTGGATATAGAAAGAGCTCAGAAAAACACCGTAATATTACTTCGCGGAAAGAAACTCAATTAGCTGTTATGTAATTTCCAAAGTGGGCGTGGCTTAATTTCATCCACTTTTGTGGCCCATAAAAACATCATACAGGGCAACGGCTTAGAAGAGTGCGATGCGAATTTGCAGCTCCTAATGAAGATCTCGCGGGAGTCGGCGACATTGTACTGGATTCGAAGTGCTGCATGCGAACGTTGGCACTTTACGTGGAAAACTGGTACAAATAGCCTCCAGGAAAACTCGTACAAACAGCAGTTGCGCAGAAAAAGTGTGGAGGGAACTTGGGACGAGTTTTCCATAGCACGGTGGAAAAAGTGGAGGTCCTCCATGTTTAAAGGACACCACCGCAGGATTCCTACGAAGCGAACATATGGACTGGGCGTGGCTTAGCACATGCAACCCGTGCAGAGTTTCTCCATCACTATGTGCCCTTTTGCGCTGGCCATCTGAGCCCAAAATGCACTGTAGCTTTTGGCTCGCTGCCAGGATTTTGTGTGGAAAACGGCGAAAATTGCCCTGCGGCAGAGCAAAAAAAAAACACAAACTGCCACATATAAATCGTGTCAACCATCGCCGGCGCAATCGTTGCTGGGTAGAGTGACTGGTAAGCATGCATGGATACCCGGAGGAAAAAAAAACGGCTGAAGGCCTGGATGTGAGCATCAAGTGGCATGGGAGCTAACTAGATAGGGCGCTCCAGTTAGAAAAACCTGACATTTGGTGAGTTCCAGCGGACAAACGCGCTCCAATAAGAAAATTTTGTCACTCGAGCACTTTGAGGCGAAGATTCCAACATGTTTGTCGTGCTGAGAAATGCTCAGAATTGACAGCACCACTTTTTCGCGCAACGACAGCTCCGACAGAAAACGTGCTCCACTGACAAAAAGTGCTCTGCGGCATTTGATGTTCAAAAAAAAAAGAAAAAAGAAATGTGCAGCTAGTAGAAGAGCAAGAAAGCGACGGGGTATATATTGGATATCGGACACTTGCCAACCGTGCGCGTCAGGCCTAGGTAGGACAGGATATAGAGAACCGCCATTCCGGGACATCCCTTGGAAACGACAGTTCCATTTTGATCTAAGATGATCAATAAGGTGTTAGAATGAGTTATGGCATCCTTTAAACTACATTCAACTCTTTTCCTCAAGTTCAAAAGGCAAAATGGCTTGACGCTTTGCATGTGGGTGGTGAGTGTCCGCATATTATACGACCAGTAATCCAGAGAGGCACTGGATTCAGGATTGTCTCAAATGTCGTGCAAAATCACGTCATTCGCCATGCAAACATCTACAAAAAAACCAGGAAAAAAACCAGAATAATAGTAACTAGGAAATTCCAAGACAACAACTGCAAAGTCGAGTAGTCGAAATTGATGAACTCTATCTCCCTCCCTCACTCTCTCTCTCACGGGGGCCGAATCCGATTATCGGACGTCGTGGGCGTGGTGGTATGGGTGGGCTTGTGGACGAGATTCTCTGTGTGCCAGGGAATCGTTTTTGTGAATTGTTTCAGGCCGCCCCGTCCGTCCCACACGTTCCCCGGAGAGCCACCATTGAATTTGGCCAGCAAATTGAACACTCGCTCGTCAGTTAGAATAACAACATAGTCGAGGACGCTGCTCAACGTTTACTTCCTCATCGAGTTTGCAGTAGCAGGTTATTTTTACCCACAGAGCCAAGGTAAAAAGTGCTAGTCCACGTAGGTAGCAAACACGAACAATGGATCACGATTCATAGCATGGTATCAGGTGAAAATAAAACTTACAGTAGAACTGGGTCAAAGCGCTTTCCAGAACTCATTTTCGCACATCAAATCGGAAAATAAGTCAAAGTAAACCCTACAGCAGAACAGAAGTTCAAAAATTATTTTTCATGCATTCAAAAAATATTTTTGAGGATCGACTGGTCAATTGAAATCCCAGGATTCCACTCTAGGTAAAGCTACGACACCATGTAAAATCTCAAAGACATATCGTAGTTTCCAAATATAATAGTCAATCATAGTTGGTCCAGGGTCCTCAGCAACATTAAAAGACTGGGTAATCTCCAACTTATGGATATGATCACCCCTATGCGTATGATTTCGCGTAATAGCTACGTAACGGCAACGTCAAGTCACTTATAAGTAAGCATCTTGATGGATGCCAGGTGACGGTCAAATCTGGAAATCGTCAGCACCTTTACCATGAGTAATCTCGGTGAAGCATACAGGCTGAGGTGTCGGTTCAGAACCAATGGGGTATTCAACGCGTAGTCATTTATAATATTTTATGGATGAGTGAACCAAACCCACTGTAACCCGTTACATCATGCATCACTGAGATTACCCTGGGTAGACGTATTAAGACTGCACAAATTAACCCATATTTGATGAGGCTGCCAACGCGTTTACCCTGGGTAATCTCAATGGTGCATATATGCCCCGGTAGTACTAACATTTTCATCTTTCAATTGAACGTCTTCACTGCGCACGATCAACAAGGTGGATTTATCCTAATAGTTGTGGAACACGAGATATAAAAAGTCTGCATAATGGTCCGTTTGTTGGAGCACACTACTTCCTTAAGGGCTAATAGCGTCCAGTGCCTGAGCAATTAAAGCAATAAATCTCTTGGTTTACCAAGGCTCTCCGTTGATGATTTTATTTCAGTAAGCATTAGGCATCTAATACCCCCGCCAGAGCATAATGCTCGGATAAAATACAACACCAACGCCGACAGAAGATTGACCCGGAAATTTTTTGAAATACCCATACAAGTGAACAGAAGAGTTGCAGCCACCTACATACTTCCACTTTTTGTCTTCATTCTCAATTCTAAATACATTATTTTTCGTATTTTAGGCGAATTTACCTCTCTCGAAAGTCCATACCTTTCTGGAGAGCAAATCTCTCGAAGATTCCCTAGAAATTTTTCTTAATTCTCTCCACTTCTTATTCCTATTGTGATTGTGAATTTCTCTTAACTATTTGCCAGTTACACAACTCTATCCGCAGTTCTTCTTTGCTTCCACAGTTTCATGCTTCTGTACGGATTTTTCTGCGCCTACATACATTGACCATACCAGAATTAAGAAACCATTCATGATTCACTTTTCTTCAGATACATCAACTGGTTTGGACCTCCTGCAAGATAGCACGTCATTTTTTCTCGGACAACTGCCACTCACATCTCAAATAATGCTGCCACAAATGAACACAATTAATTGCTTCACTGAAGACACTCATATGAGGCAGCTATATACTGGAACTTCTAGACGTTCAGGAGGTCAAAGATGAAATTTTTCGAAAATAGTAAGTCTTAGGACCCTTAGGTCTCATAGAAAGTCATCTGTAAAGTGAGATTTGACGTACCGGTGGAATACTGGGAGGGGGACCATAGTGTGGAATTACGTAGGACTCAGGGAAGAGGCCGACTTGTCCTTTGGAATTTCGTCCTTCCATCCAGCCACCTTCAATATTCTGAAATGGACAACTGTCACAAACTGTGCTGATATTTGGAAAGCTCACAGGTATTTCCAGTAAGGATGCTTCTAGCTTTCAAAGAGAAAAGACCGATTAGCTAGAAACCGTTGATCCATTGAGACTGGAGGACAATTGTCACAATTTTTGCTTTCTATATGACCCAAAAAATGAACACAAGAGAAGCTGTAAACGATAAGCGCCAGTGGCGGACACAGAAAGTGGGCGGGAGTGGGGGGGGACGAGGGGAAAAATTGGAGTCTCCGCCGTTTTGAGGACCCAGACGGAAAACAAAATTTGAAAAAAATATTGACTTTAATAATAATCTATAAATAATTAATATTTAAAGAATAATAATAAAAATAAACAAATGGAAATAAACTAATACAACATTTTTTGTGTTATAAATTAATTTCAACCCCCCCCCCCCCTTGAGTCCGCCACTGGGTAAGCGCCTAAAATTAAAAATTCCCAAATTTTACCCAAAACCCGTTTAATAATAAATCATGAACTAAACGTAGAATTTTTGATCATAATTTCTAAGTAAACACAATACATGGTTACTACTTGCACCTATCTGAACTTCGCAGATTTCTCCTAATCAATAAATCAATAATGCACTCTAAATTGCTCACCCTTCGTATGACAGTAAGTATTTCGCCGGCGGTGATGCTCATTTCACCAGAGCCAGGCTGAGCCTCGAAATCGTACTCGGCCTTCACCTGGCCGCTGCTCATCCTGAAATTCCGTGGAATTCAAATTAATTACCGTTTCATGGAAAGTATGAGAGCGTGGCCGAGGTAGAACAGCGATGGTCTCAGGAACAAAATGTTTGGCAAGTCGCTGGGAAATAATGGGGAGAGAAGACAGAAGCAAAAGTGGGAGAATGATGCTCAGTTGTTTCTGCAATGAGGATTCCGTCTGAGATAGGTGAGATGCTCTTGTAAGTCATGTCTTTCACTGGATTCCGCTGATGCGCTGGAAAAATCAGGCCGTATATCCATAAATCGCGTGTTTTCAAAACAATCGCCGAATTCGGCTCGAAATCCTTACGCTTATTTTCCTGCCTCATTCCTCGTAGTATCAACCAGAATTCCGGCAATATTTCTCAGGAATTCAGGATAAACTGTAATAAATAATAGAATCACGAAGAATCGCAGCCGTTCAACACAGTCAGAATTCACAGAAACAGTCATGCGAATAATGCCCAACAAAATATAAGAAACAGAAAGAAAAGTCGAAAACTCTCGGATGTCAGTTGGAAAATTGGAGAAAACAATGAGCGGAACCGTACAATGTTTGGAAATGATGGGTAACGGAAGTGGCTCAGCAAGTAGCCATGAGCCAGAGAGAACATTAAACCAACAAGGAAAAATAGGAAAAAAAATCGAAATCCCGTCAATAGCCTCCTTCACAGCCGCTGTGTCCACTACGTTCCAAACACACGCAGAAAAACTCATCATATTTGTTTTGGCCGCAACTCACGACCTAACCTCTTCTCTGACCCTTCCTATTTATAACTGTAGGGAATTCGTGAAAGCTTAATGCTTGACATTGTGCTTTAAGCTCTGGTCTAAAATGAAGAAGTGATTTATAATGCAAACAGCATATCTTCTGCTCAGATTTATTGTTCTTGTAACGATTTTGCTAAGGTACTGAAGAAAAAGGAACCCCTCCGTTTCCTAATGAAGGTTCTTTCTGAGTTTTATTTTGAATGAAGATTAAAGTTATACGTAAGCAGCTGTATCGTCTGAAATAATTGAGAACTTCAAGCTTCATCTAGAGAGAAGTCAAGGACAAAACTTCGGCGAGCGACCCTTGCCTTCCTTGGCCGCCAGCGCCTGACCAAATTGGTAGCCCTTGTGGATCACCCAAAACCGACTTCCAAATTGTAACTGAATTTCAGTAGAGGAAATATCCTTGATTAAAATACCTCTAGATCCAGAAAATATTACTATCTCAAAGCACCCGATTAACGACTTCTGATTAACATTCAATTTGCAATTTTTGCTCACATCGTGACCAGATGTTTTTGGATTTTTCAACACCTACTGTTCTTCGAAAATTTCAATTTCCAGAAATATTCCCAGACTTGGCCACTCCAAAAATAAACGGAATAAGCCAGCGATTGAACCTATAACCAATGCGGAAAAGATGCATATCGATCGCCACAATGCATCGTTCGGATCGCTTCCACTCGCTTCTAATTGTGGTGAGCACAAGGACTTGCGATTGATTCCGAGTATATGTATACTAATTTATGTACTTACAAGCTGATTTTTGAACTGGAGTGAACACCACAACCCGGCAATGTAACATTCAGAAGCATCTCAGGATGACTTGATATTCTTGGAAATTTCCCAGACAAAAACGAACCAGACTTGAACCTCACCAAAAACCGTGACGTAAACGAATTTCCACAGTTATGGTAGTGGAAACTCGCGCTCAGATTCAGAGATGTTTAACAAAAGAGAAATTTAACCAATGGTACTATTATGTTACCAATACATATACATTCGTCGTTAAGTGAAAAGCCTAGAGTTTCTCTACAAGAACTGTTGACAAGCAATAAGCTAGTGAGCTTCATAGCATCAGTTGGAAAGGTACTAGAAGATTGTGACTAAGTTCAATGTAAAATGCATGAATATCGTAGCTAAAACTGCAGCAAGTGAAGCAATAGAAGCTGCGTTCATTTCTGCACGTCACCATCGAATGGACAGCATGGCGGTACAAGTGTCACATAACGAGAGACCTTATCATGCTTTTTTGCTATATAAGCTCCAAAACATTGCAAATATGTGCAGTAGCACGCTCTAGAAGATGATGCTCCTTCTGCAGCATTCAATCATCCTCTGGTAAAGCGTAAATTTGAATGAATCAACACCTTTCCTACGGGTAATTGCACTGATGCAAGATCAACTTTAAAGAAATGTATGCTACCAAAAAACTTTTACTCGTCCTAAGTTGATCCAAGCGAAAAGATGCCTAGAGTTCAGATAGGAAAGTCAATAAATGTTTTACGAAGCACGTAGCGGAACAGCGAATACCGTCGCAGGTAACTGACCAGGATCCAAAGTCATGCCTGAGTTCACCCTTGGTAAATGCCTTAACTTATCCGGATTTCCTCTTCTACCTGGAATTCATGGCTTCATCAACATTTTTACTGATGAATGACGTTGTATATCTCCAGCTACTGCCCATTGAGATGAGATCACACAAGTTCCAATGATGCATCTGAGGCTTCACGCATCATTGAGATTATGCGTGATAAACGTGTTAACACCACACAAATTTACCCATCGTTATCATGCGTACCTATATTTGACGCTATCTACACTTTGCTGTTGCCGATAACTATGACACTATCCATTCTCCTCGTAGCGCATCCGGATTCTATGCCACAGCCTATTCCTAGGAAGTGATGGTAAATCCGTGGAAAGTCCTATTGTTCGAATGAAGTAACCGCAACCACGACGACCACACATTTGTGCGATGACAAATTGCACCACTCCTGCGGGGGTAACCGAACCATCCAAGAAAAAAGTATCTCACATAATGACAGCCTGTGAAACGCATAGCAATTACTCAACACAGCTTTTGTCCTCACTCTTGCAGCATCAACATCCCAGGCAACAACGTATGTACGCATGAAAAAGCGGAAGTAACAAATGTCGTATAGAGAAGAAAATACTAGTTCCTCTCAGGCAGGAAAAATCACGAAAGCTGGGACAACCGTACCATCCCACGGGGCGGCGCAGCAAGATTGCCACCCTAAGCATAACCATACGCAATTTTCGTCCCCAATTGTGAACGGCGTTTAACTCTTCACCGGCAATTCTTTGATGAGTTCATAGTTCCCAACATATAACTTTGATTTAAGTGAGGCAACTTTTCTATTAACTTGATAGCACAGAGCTAACCAAGCAGTGGTGGGATTAATGGTCGTTCCTGGGAAGGTCCACGAATACCGCTACATATATAAAAGCCACCCACGAAGAATCTATGGGTGTCGGGCATTATACCTGGAGTGGGCGGCGCCAGCTGACCTTATGATTGGCTAATTGAGTGGATTGACCAATCGCAGCGCTAAGCCGCGCCGTCCCTTCCAGGTATAACGCTCCACACCCAGAATCTACGAAAATCACCAATGGAATTACCGAGATGAGACAGAATTTGACTGCCAAAACTCCCAAGCTACACCACCCAGGTCTTAACCATGCACATCCCAGGGTAAAACAACTGCGCCATTGAGGTCGAACCACTGGGTCGCCTGACGGCTTGTTGCTTCCAACGCTTTAGGCTCCGCCGGGCTCCACCTGGGCTGGTATCGTAACCGAGCAAATCAACCGTGATTGGTCATCGTATAGACTACGTAGTGGGAAGAAATGCAAGAAGCGAAGGATGGCCTGTTACCCTGGGGCCGCACGCATCACTGAGATTACCCAGGGTGAACGTATTTCCACCACACAAATTTACCGATTCTCAGTACGGGAGTCAACAAGTTTACCCTGGGTTATCTCATAGATGCATCCATGTCCTGGTTTCACCTGGTTATGCGCTCACGAGTCCTAGCCCTGACAGCCTAGCAGCCTAAAGTGGTCTATGACAATGGCAGCTTGGAAATAATGTTGGAATTCCCAGGAATTACCAAAAAACTTAGGAAAAATCTGAAAAATCCACGCTACTTTATCACCAAAGATTTCTAGATATGAACATCAGTTGGAACTACATATTTCAACTCACTCGTTTAAAAAAATGTAATTCACAAAGTACATACAAGCAGAAGCTCCACATGAAACAAAAATCCCCAAATGAGCTTCCTAGAGGAGCCCTAAGTACCGTACAAAAGTGCGAAAGGGACAGAAAAGAATAACAAAGAAAAAAACAAGTGAGGTATAAGAAACAAAAGAAGCCAGTGACAGGCTCAATCGATGTCATTCGAAGCGGTCGCCGGGCTGAGTCAGCGAGGAGATAAACCGAAATCAAATTGCTCATCAAATTCTTGAGAAGATCAATAAATCGATTCTCTCTGGCAGTGACTACGGCATAGACAAATGTGGCCATGGACAAAAACACGCGGATCACGTTATGTAGGGGAAGGAGGGATCGATGCGGTGAATACAATGCAAACACCAGTAGGAGTCAATGGTGGCTATTTGCGTAAGCCTCCCTGTTGGACGACGAGTCCTGGGTCAATGCTCGACATTTCAGGATTACTGTTTTTCGAAGGATACTGTAGCTATTTTGTAATCACAATAAGAGTAACAACACAAGTAACCATATCGTTGCAGCGCCAAGCAAAACCATAATTCGTTTTCCAGAAATTCACCCACTGATGAAGAGGAGTTTCATCTGACGTTCTGGACTCTCTCAAAGAGAGATGCAGATCCTCATAAAAATCAAATGCAACGGAGGAAAGACACATTGTACGAGGGGAAAAATAATGTTGCCTGCTCGGCCACATAGCCGACGATGACTAATCGATGACACCGCCGTAAGCATAACCATATTCAAACAACGGTCACCGTAGTTGTTCGATTTCGAAATATTGATTGAAAATTTGAATTTTTTAAGGATTTGATGCAATCCTGAGAAACGTCCGAGAGCTGTAAATAAAGAGGCGCAAAATCACACATTTAATGTGAGTGGCAATTGCGTCTTTTACAAGAATTTCTCATTTCAATTTCAAATTCCCAAAAATTCAGGAACCGGAACAAATAGGAAAAACAGCTTTTCATGGACGAAACAAAGGAAAATCAGGCGGCACATGGAACATATGGAAAAGTGATCCGTGAGTTATCCTAGAACAATATGATTGCCAGGATGTGCTGCTGCGACTGCCGTTACATGAACACAAAATGGCAAATAAACATGGAAAATTAGCTATTTTCCCAGGCAGAAATGGGAATTTCAGCGATGAACCGCAGATGCATAACAGAGCCATAAAGAGAAGGAAAAGAAATGAAGGGGAAATGAAAATGAAAGGATGCTACTGTCTATGTGATCCACAAGGGCGGTAGTGGAAATCGCGGGGAATTCCAGTGCAACGAAAAATAGGAATATAAGAAACTAATGCGATGAAAACATAGCATAATATAAAAATAGACATAGAAAGGAAAAGGAAAGAGTTGAAGGAAAATAAAGCCTTGAAGTGAAATGAAAATAGTGCAAAATGTAACAGAGTACCTATATTTTTTCTCAAATATTTAGTGATACATGTTTAATTAACACAGAGCTATCCTCTTGCGGTCCTTCCACAATTTTTTCGCAGCACGGAATTAGGTTGAAAAAAGTAGGAAAAGAGCATTGTTGGACCATTATTCTGTCCAGGGGCCGCGTTCATAATTGAGGTTACCCAGGGTAACAGGGTGTTGACACTACACAAACCTACCCATTGCTAATACAGGCACCAACACGTTCACCCAGGGTAATCTCAGCGATACATCCAGTCCCAGGAGCGGAACTCATCATAGAGTTTACTCACGCTAATCATGTTTACCTCCAAAGTTCACCTTCTTTTAGTCATTCATCAAAATGTTTACACAGAGCACGGGGTAAGGTTGGGGGTAACTTTCACCTGTCCATGTGTTATTTTAATTTTTTTTCTTATAAATTACAGGTATCCATGCGAAATGTAACAGTTATATGGTGGATTTTAGAAGAATTCTATTTAATTCTCAAGATTCAATAAAAAAGGATCTTACGGGAATTAGATAGTCTGCAATTACGGACCATAACGAAAAAAAATCATACCAAAGAGCCTTCCTCTACGGTAGTTCCGCCCCTAACAACAATGTAAAAATAAACCTACCATTGCAAAACCATATTGTAAAACTCATAAAGAGCCAAAAAATATAATATACTCAAACATACAGAACGTTTCCGGAATCACTCAAAAATCAATAAAATCGATAATACAAATCAGCTCAGGCGCGGAGCGAGTCACAAAATCACGCTTGACATCGAGCGAAGTGACCTAATGACACGATCACGAGAAAACATGACTGGACTGATAAGCAACAATCACTTCGACTTATCAGTCACAGCTAGAAATAACAGCCAAAAATGGATCGATAAATGAAGATCGCAAAAGGAATCAATCACTTATTGGTGTTCCACTAAAATGTGTGCGTTATATGAACAGTGAAGGAGCAGCGGCTATAAATACGAAGGACAACAGATGGAAAGAGCGGCCAGAAAAAATGTAGTGCACCTAATCAATCGATAATCGATTTGTATTAATGGTTGTAAACTCGGCAGAAGTTGAATACGCTCCTCTTATGGAAGAGCATGGTATTGATATTTATAGTTCCAAGCTCGTTCATAGTTCATCGACATCGGACAAAGTGATTGATGTACGATCTATCAATCACAAAAATTCCTTCATGGCTCATTCATCGTTTGAACTTTGAACTCTGGAGATGACTCACTGACTAGTAGCGGGAATCTGTAGGAAATTGGTCAACGTAAAACCCGTAGGAAAAACTGGAAGTCAGAAACCAGAAATGGAAAACTGGTTAATGACAGAGAGGATGTCGCCGAAAATAGAGGAGAAGGAATGGAAAAAAGGAGAGAAGGAAAGACAGTCATTTGAATGACGAAATCTTGCACACGTGTGCAGTGAGCGGCTGTTCTGTGCATGAATTCATAGGAGTAACTTCGAATTTGTTACGTTGTTTTTCAAACTCAGCAGTCACAGCTCCACATTACACTTTATATATTTATATCTATCCAGCTATCAGTGGCGGACGCGGTGCGTCCCCCCCCCCCCCCCCCCC
>JARK01001338.1:4303155-4337855 GCA_000688135.1 Ancylostoma ceylanicum | reverse complement strand
CCCCCCCCCGAGAAAGGGTCGCCAAATTTTTGGAATGACTTTACAGTACAAATAAAAATCTTGTGTTGGTTTATTTTTATTTGGTCACTTTTCTTATTGCTTTTTAAATGTTAACTACTTATTATTTACTATCAAAATTAACATTTTTATTAATTTTATTTTCCATCCGGGTCCGCAAAACGGCGGAGACCCCAATTTTTTCCCACATCCCCCGCCCACTTTCTGCACCCGCCACTGCTACCTATTTATTCATACTTATAAGTACTGATCCAACATATTTACTTACTACTTCTTGGATTCCCTCCGAACGAGTCTCAAATATGATAGAATCCCATATTTCGTTCTCTATACGTTTACTTTCTATTTCTGACTCATGGCCTTATATGTATTGGTAAATAAATGAATAAATAAGTAATTAAGCGAATAAATAAATAAATGAAAAGGAAATAAAATAGAATCTACCTAACTTTCATTCATGTTAGTTTAGTGGTGGCTATCCCTATCACTAACTCCTGCCACACAGCACACCTTGTTGGAGTAATAAAGTAAATAAATAAACAAACCAGACAATATGTGTACTTATCCCTTATATCCTTATTCTCGAATCACAGACGCGAAATATCGCAACATTTTTGTTCAAATAAGGAAGAAGACAAGCAAATATGTACAAAAAGTACAAAAGTGAAGAAAAGATGAACAACAAAGATGGGAATGTGATTTGATTTGGCCCTTACTTCAGACAAATTATATTTAGTACTCCCCTGGGGCTCCTTGGTAAAATGGAGACTACTTACAGCAGTGTGAAATGAAAGACATGAGAATAGGTTGAAACATTGAAAGAAGATAAAAAAAGGAAGAACGCGAAAAGAAGGGAAAAGGATAGAGGGGAGCAGTACGTATGTAGCAGAAAAGAGTAGTTAGAGATAACATGAAGTAATCTGATTTACCCATCTGTGAACTTTTAATCTTCTGTTAACCCATTACCCGCCTATTGTTCCTCAAAGTTCAGTGACCCTTATTCTGACACAAGGGAAATCAGGGGTGTGTCCTTTCAAAAACACCAAATTCTAGGAGATACTTAATTAACGTTGGCTGGAGCAATATGGTCAACGAAAAGGACACCGTGCATCCTATGTACACATGCCAAAATTTTGGTGACACTGGGAAAGCGTCTTCTTTTCTGGAAATTAGTAATGGAACACTTACGTATTATTATTATCATTCCACTATTTTATTGCATAAAAATTGAATATTTCTAGATGACTCATGCACCTGATCTTGATTTTTCGTCTTTTCTCTAATTTACATAGGACGTAAAACAATGCAATTCAATCCGATACTGTGGAATATTCCTTCAATTCGTTTTTGTATTTTATCATGTATTATATTATTTTCATTCACTAAAAACAAATGATAGCGAACAAAAGGCTCCTGTTTCTCTGCAGTTTTTTTTTGTGAATGCTATAAAAATCGCAAAAAATATAGTGGCGGGAAATCAGGCACCATATTCAATTTTCTATAGTTGAAAATTGATTTCCAAGGCCGCTAGGTTTTTATGGCTCGTTGCGATGAAAAAGGTCCGCGTGTTTGAACAGATTGTAATCAGATACCCAGTGTATGTGATGGCGCTGAAGAGTTTCATGCATCTCCGGTTTCTTTTACCACATCGAGCAAAACGTGTGGACTTCGAGGATGCTCATGAAAAAATGAAAGGAAATTATCAAAAAAAATCTTAAAGGTAGTCCACAAATCGAGTATAAACGGCAGTATTCCGTAATTTTCGGGCTGTCAAACCTGAGGGCAGTCAATTTCGCAGCGCTGTGACGTGAAGAAATGAACAATTCCTTTCAGCCTCGCCACGGAACAATCAACACGACCTTCTGATGCGAGAAATTTCCATTGCGAAATAGCACGGAAATTGCAAAGTTCTTATATGTAATAAATATCACATCCCTCCTGATATGATGAACGAGACAGAATTTTCGGGAAAAATGGTCACACTGGCAGACAAGAATTGTGTTAGACATTGCGAAAACGTGGTGCTGAGCGATCTTTCCACCTTTCTCTGGCGTGCACAAGATTCACAACTGTGCTGGTATTCATGAACGCTCCGGCCTAGGTTCCAATTTACCTCCAGTCCCGGAAGAGCCGAATTTCTTAGTGAAATTCGCGAGTCACCTTTGAGAATTTCGTCACTGATACGGGAGAAAATCGATCTCGAGAAAAGCTACGTCAGGGAATTTCTGAATGGAAGACTCGTTCAACTCCAACAGCGAGCAGGTCACAATCTTGCCAGGAATGTTCAAGGATCCGGCCATTGGAGATTAGAGATTGCTTAGCTCTCCCTGCTGAATCACTGAGAACTAATTAGCGATAAGCCATACTTCCAAATTTTCATTGGTGCATCCAGACCCGGGTAAGATTTCGACGAAAAAAAAAACAGCGTAAATATGTAAGTTAACGTGCTAAACAAAACTAGAAAGGAAGATTGGCTACTTCTCGACTGAGTTCGTCCCCTAAATCTCATGGCCTAGCTGTTATTATTGGAAGGATAAGTAAGATCTGACTATTGATAACATCATGTTAAGTAAATACGCAAATACGTAAGAAAAATGCAGGGTGGAGTGAAAATAAAGCCTAAAACGTGGAAAATGAGGAGATTCACATATCTAGGCCACCGAAATGCCCTTAACGCTGATGTGTGCTAGGCAAAGCTAGGCAAACGGTAAATTTTGGTACCTCAGCATGTTTACCATTAGTAACCTCAATGATCCACCCTGGCCAATGGAAACGAAATGCTGTGTACTTTCCGCAATATTGTAGGGTTACGGCAACAATTTTTTGAAAAAAAAAATAAATAATGTGCTGATACGTTGCCAAATATAATCGAAAACTTGTATGACCCCCTTGTACAAAGTTTCAGAACTTTTCTTGAGATATCTTATTCACTGTACAACTACAGCGGTTCAACAAAAAATGAGACCACAGCACAAAACAGCAATGATATTCGTAATCGAATAGATCCTTTGGCTAACTTTGAGCAGGAGATTTTTTCTCTGAGATTTGGCTAACTTTGAGCAGGAGATTTTTTTCTGAGATTTTGAGGCAGCGATAGTCATATGGGGCCTAATGGTCTTTAATAAATCATGCATTATAAGCTCCAAAAAATTTAGAATAGTTAACTGCTACTTCAACTGCGGACCTGATAGCAACAACGATAATAATTCACTTTTAAAGACCGATACTTATTCAATGATAAAAGGCAAAAGTCCCCAAGAGTGGGATAAAATAGAGATGAAAGTGGGAAAACATGCAGATTTCAGAAGTTAATACGATGGCACAAATATGAGGCGCAAGGAGACAAAAACAACACCATGCAATCAACAAAAAGTTAAGAAACTGAGGATGAATCGATGAAAAAAGTAATTAATCAGAGAAAACAAGAAAGAAAAATTGGACTAGTGAAGCATAGTCCAGCAAGTCCTGATCCTTACCATAATCTAACAGTGATTCTTACTGAAAAGAAATTCTCACTGAGAAGAGAATTCTTATTTGTTCAAAGGATCAAAAAATCAAAGATAGAGAAACAAAAAGAAAAATGCAGGATGGAATAAAAATGAAGTTAGAAAACATGGAAAATGGAGGGGCTCATGTCGCTAAAATGGCTGTAGCATCGAGATTATCCGAAAAGGTTAACTGAGCAATTATAAAACTTCCGGTTCACGGCCGTTATGGATGTGTTTGCGAACAAATTCGTCACATCAAAGATCCAAAACCGTGCAGTTACACCAAAAACACGTGATTACAGAGGATACTACGAGAATTTAGCTGATAATAAACCGTCAGCCACGCACCTCAAATCAATAGCCACAAAATCGCAAGGAAACCACTTAAGCACTACTAAAGCAACCAACATGCTGGCAGAAATTGCCCACATGGACGAGAAAGTACGCAAATTCACAGAAAACGCCCCGAAAGCGACAGATGATTGCCGTGCAGAAAACACGACGCATTTTGTTTTTTCTCCTTACCAGGGAGCCGCCGTTAATACAATAGAAATCGATTGCTCACCAGCAGACACACACACGCACACACACACAGCGACAGGGCAACAGTGGGCGGGGCTTGAAAAAGCCAGGAGGGAAATGAAGCTGCATAAACAAGCTCCACAACGCATCGCAGTAATGATAGTCAACGATAGGGGAGATGGCAGAGATCAAAGATCAAATCAATATTCGAGTAGCTGATTGAGCTGAAGCAGCGTGAACCATTTGTTTAGCAACCATTTGTTTGTAGTGTTCTTTATTTATTTGTATTTATTTACTTACCTTGTTCATAAACTTGTTTATTTATGTACTAGCTGATGCTTTCAAGCAAATAAAATGTAGCAATTGGGGTTTTTTTTTGCAGTAAATCGATAAGGAAAGGCAAATGCGACTGAGAAATGTTTACCAGCTTATGGACAACTACTTTAACCGAATAGGTAAACAAATAAATAAATTGAATAAAACTTGGATAATTAAAAAATAAATTTTCTAAATATTTGGAATTTGAAAGGTTTTTACTTTTTATCATTGCTACAAAACTCAGCTAGCACTGATCTTTTAATTTCACAAAGGCTCTTTATCAGGTAACTCGCTTGTGGAGTAACCGTGATGGTACACTATTTTTGGGACAGCACTAACATATTTATGGTTTTTTTTTTTCAAAAACATCCTCAACACCACAAATATTTCTACAAGTCGTACGAAATAACATCATTTTTCATGTTTCAAGCCTTGCTTTTATACTTAGAAGTAGTGGTTCGGTGTTGCCCTTTCTGCAATGATGAATGAGGGTTATGATGAGGCGGGGTGCCGAGCGAGTTATTTCCGAGATTGACCCGTGCAGAGGAGCGGCCAATCAGAGGAACGTGACCCGCCCATTCCACCTAATTGTGACTCACACTTCCTTATTAGCTAGTAAAAATGTCATGTATTCCGTATGCCTTGGGTTAACCGCGACGAAAAACATTGGGACAAACATAATTAACATCAGTATAAGTATAATTACAATTATACTTATACTGATAATATAATTGTAATTATATTTATCTTCAGTTAATCGTTGAGTAGGAGAACTGAGCCGATTGGCTACGATTGGTCGATTCAGTTTTGTTTTTCGAGAAACATAGTAAGATGACAGCTGAGCCAAGAAAAGAATAAAGATATTGTCTCCAACTATGTACATAAGTTTTTCTGTTTACTTCCATATTTTCATACCAGGGACCGCATGCATCATTCGAATTGCTCAAGGTACGCGTGTCAGCACCACACAGATTTACTTATCGCTAATCTGTGCGTCAAAGCGTTTACCCTGGGTAATCTGAGTTATGCATCCAGGCTTAGAAATAAACGATTCCAACACCTATTTGAGCACGCCTGGTGGTCCGACCTATTCAATTAAGGAACGACCTTGAAACGAGAACATCGACATTTTGAATGCGTAAAAAGTTCCCTGAGAAGGAAATTCATTCCGATACCGGAGAATGACTTGGATTACAATTACTGAACCTTTCCTATTTGATTTTAGAAAATAAAACCAAAGTTTCTAACCCAGATCTGGTGGTAGCTCCATCAAAAATGGCTTGGTTTTTTCTTCTAAATTTCACCGCTTGGAGTATCTGTTCCTGTTATTAATACCAGTATTACGGCACACTTTATACGTGTATCAGATAAATAAACAAATACAAGAAAAACCAAAGAGAAAAATGAAATATGACCTTCAAACCTTTCGCTCACCGAATATGTAGTAGTCCATGATAGAAACAATTAGAATGATGTTTAATCATTAAACTGGTCCGAAAGTCTTGCACCACTTCACACTTTGACTTCACACTTTTCTATTAACAATATTATAAACAAAAATTGCTAACAATTTAATGACATTATAAACACATAACATTATTGTTCATGGATGGAACCTAGTCTAACAACTTTCATAGTTGAATAGTAGAACAACATTCTACCACATTCCTTTACCAAAAAATTTCGATTCAGGTCCTAGAATTTCTAGATCGAAAATTAAATGTTGGTGACTTTTGGACCAACCTTATTACTAGCGCGGAAGTTTAAAACTTAAAAGGCGACTATTGAATGCATAATGATTCATAGAAAGGGAAGAATAGCGCACAGAACATCAATCAATACTCAATGCAAGTACATGAAGTATTAAAAACAACGGTGAAGGAGTAAACATTGAGAATCCAGAGATCAACAGTGGACAAAAATATCAAAAACCCAAGGAAGCCTTGTATAGTCGAAGGAACTTTTCGAAAAAAAAAGAAGGAAATAAGGAATAAAAAAAAAACAGCAAAAATGTCATTCAGCTCGTAAAAGTTGAGTTTGGTAGAGGGAGCCCGGCTTGAATTTTCGCAAAAAAAGTGACGTCACAAAATAAAACCTAAATACTGTCAGTACTCCCGCGCATGGGACGTGTTCCGAATTCCGAGTCGCAAGGGGTAAGTTCTGCCACGTTGGCTCACCTCCAACATGATAAAGAATACGACAAAACGGTAGATAAAGTATTGGATGTGTATCTAAATTTAGAACATGAAATAAGCAGGATTTTGGAGACATATGATACTCAGAAAATTGTGATAACGAAAAAAGTAAATGGGAAAAATTAAGAGAATTTAAAAAATCTTTCAAAAAACAAGCATAGTCCAGGGCATGGCCAAAGACCGTCGTCGTCGTCCTCAACGGCGGCGGGGCGGCACCGTCGCAACGCTTGAAATCTCATTGCGCAGCGGTGACGGGGCGCCCGATACGAACCGGTTCCCACGCCGAACACCAGGAGGAGAACGAGGCAAAAACATCGCCATCCCGTCCACCACGCTCCATCGCGGTTGGCCCAGGCCGTTCAACGAACTTAGCCAGTGTACTTTAAAGGACACACTACTGAGTTATCTTTTGCTTGGCCCCGCCCACTGAGTGAGTTTCCGCCACCCCGCTCGGTGCTACTCTCCAACACTACTCTGCTGCTGCAGTAGCAAAACACTTGGAATGACACTCGGAAAGCGGGCGACGACCTTGACTAATGCGATCGGTGGACTGGCAGGGAGGGCTGTGGGAGAACGGCCAGTCGACTGCCGCCGATTGCCGCATCACTCACACTCACTCCTGGATCAAACACGGATCGATCCATCTCTGTCGAGATGACTGTTGCAGGACCCGTATTCAGTAAAGTCTGACCTGCCGGACAAGCGCGTTACAGCAGATATGTTAGTGTAGTTTTGATACTCTGCTGTAATACAAAAACTTGGCCGCAGATGGTAGAGGCGGACGCGGGGGGACGGGGGTGGGGATTGGGTCGCAAAATTTTCGAAATTACTCTACAATACAAATAAAAATCTTGAAGTAGTTTGTTTTTATTCGTTTATTTCTATTATTATTCTTAAAATATTGGTTATTTATTATTTATCATTAAAATTAGTAATTCACTAATTTTATTTTCCATTCGGGTTCCCAAAACAGCGGAGACCCCAATTTTTCCCCACGCTCCCCCCCCCCCTTTCCATTCAGTTTCTGCGTCCACTACTGGCGCATGGTTATCCGTTTCCTTGCAGGGTAATTTTACCCGGCAGATTTCCACTTGATTGCAATCCATGACTTAATCCATCTCTACTTCATATTGCCCGTTTTTAGTAGCAATTACGCTGAGAAATTAACACGTAGATGGACATGTACGCTGTAGCAGAATGGATAAGCACTAGTGGGAACAGTTATCCATTCAACCTGTAGTCGGTACTGGTAGAAGGACCACGGACTGAGACGCGGTCGTTTTCAATCAATATTAAATGTGCTTGATAGTGCACACCCGCACAGCCTACCTTCAGCATGTGAATGCACCAATAATTCCCTACCACGGTTAAATATGATGGCTACTGATCCAGGTTACCAGGAAGACACCACCAAAGAAATACCGCAGAAGCACGCCCTGAAATCCTTTATCATCCGAAATTGAAACGGTAAAAAGATATGCATTTACATAGATAAGCATGGGAGAAATTCTACTGACACTTTTCCGGGATTCTCTGGAAAAAAGTTACTTATTACCAAAAACGTCGCATCTATTTTTTCTCAAAGTTCCTCGAATGTCCACAGATCAATAAATAAACTTCAATATTATTTTTATGTGACTGACTTTGCTCTGCCGATTCTTCGCCAGTCCATACGATCCCGCCTTCTTTTCCAGAGTATTCCCATGTCCCTCCTTCGGTTTGCTCTTTCCTGCCCACCCCCTAGGGAAAATCTTCCCCGAACACGACGGCGTTTCAGTTAACTAACTACAGACCTTACTACGTAGTGAACTTTTTCGGAATCTCAGAGCACCGGATTAAATTGCAATGAGAAGGAAAATCCGAGAAAATGTCCGTAGAAGAATCCTTAAAAAAGTAATAGTTTCTAGTTGTGTCGAGGCAGAATTTTCTAAGCATACCAAGGAGATACTTCTGATTTTCAGGGACAAATGTGCACAGAATAAGCTATGAATATATACGTAACTGTATAACGGATAACAAATTGACAAATTGTGGTACAAATGATGCAAAAAGTAAGTTGTTGAGTCCAAGGATGATGCCCGTTACTGGCTTGAGTGTTAACTATCCTCTATATAATAACAGCTTAATGACTTTACAGAAGGTGGGGAATGGGAAAGTTTTGCCAGTTACTATACCATTTCCCATTCATCTATGTACAAGTTTCGCTTCGCCCCACGTCGGATACTAATATAGTAAAGTTAATAAGCCGAATCAAAATTGAAGAAATCTGATTCATTCAGTAAATAATCCTGAAGCTCATTTGGAAAACTCCAAATTCAAAAATATGGATACTTCACCCTTTTTCTTCTCCTTCACCAGGTTCAGTAGGGCTCACTTTTTTCTAGGAATCCTATCCTCCAATTTATTCGAGTATTCGAATATCGAGTATATCTACGTAAGGCATGACTATTTCGACAACCTAGTATCGTGTGATAAATGTGATAAGCATCAAAAATGAAGGGCTTCCCTGTGCAGAAAAAAAGGAGAAAAACTACACGAATCCTTCTGATTTTGCTTAGATTTCCCCAACGACAACCAGTCAGTTATAGCAAATCCAGTCTACCAGTCATCCAGAAAAC
Organism: Ancylostoma ceylanicum; assembly: GCA_000688135.1. Classification (NCBI taxonomy): domain Eukaryota; kingdom Metazoa; phylum Nematoda; class Chromadorea; order Rhabditida; family Ancylostomatidae; genus Ancylostoma; species Ancylostoma ceylanicum. Next base: position 4,328,696 of record JARK01001338.1, on the reverse strand, counting down.
GAGGCGGAATCCATACGACAGAGATGATGGACATTTTTTACCAGTCATAATAGCGCCATGCTCATCTTATGGTGGAATAGAGTCGACAACTAACACGCCGGACGAGTTTTTTGATCTCCGTATGGATGACGATACGGGAAGAGATCACTTATTGAGAAGCTGCAGACGTCAAAGAAAATTTGACCAGTTTGTCGCTATATGTGCTGTCGCTATACTCTAAGCCTGTGCACTTCTGTTGGCAGTAAACTCGCTCCAAACACAATGCGTCCTTCAAAAAGAGGAATTTCGCTGGGATTCTGCAACCAGATAATTCTCACACTGCCCATTGCTTCAGAATGGGCTGAAGATGGCGTTTTTAAAGGATGTGAGGCTGGTTCTGGATGACCGTTTTTGCAGAGACGAAGGAACAGCAACGAGGACGAATGTTTGCTGACCAAGAGCTATTCATAGCTTCAGGACAAGTAAACCACATATGTATATGTAGTGAAATTCAGAGGATCCAAAGAATCAATCGATACATTAAAAGACGACGGAAGAGGAACTGACTGCGACGGGTGCGAAAGGACATCGACACCACCTGTTGGAGCGCGCGATCGTTTTCGTGAGCAAATTGAACGATCGAGATCAAAAATCAGTTCGGGGATGCTTCCAACGAACAAAGCGAATATTCGGTGCTCGAAACTGCTTCAAATAATCCAAGTATTAGCTTTAAGGTGAATAGTTACACGAATGCATGGATTGAATTTTCTGGAAACCTTTTTTGTACTTCATCAGACGCTGGAAATTTTTAATTTCCTTTTCTTCAACATGTAAGTATTCCTTGATTTATGGTCGTGATCACGGTAAGTCAAATTAGTGAAGATAAGGACTGGAGAGTGCAGCAAATCCCGAGGAGAAGAGGGGCGGTGCCTCAGCTATAATCCTCCGTCCACGTTCAAATTTTTCCCCATTATTACTGCTCAGAGACACTGTAAAAAGTATTGTTACTGCTGCCACTCTCGCTATCATCGCATTCTCCACATCCTCCATCTATTGATTGTGCCAGAAAATTCCGGATTCAATTATTATTGAGTGCAGGTTGGGCCAAAAATAAGGTAACATGGAAATGCGCACTCAGGAACAGATTCTGTGTGTAGCTTGGAAGATTGTCGAAGGATCTATGTTTACTGTCTCACAACTAACAAAAGGCAACCCTTCTTCATAGGATACCCTCCTGAGCCTGTAAGTATATGCAGACATCGATTATAAAAGCAACAGCAACTCATGTTTTGGGAGGTAGGACATGATGTATTCCGGTGTTCCGATTGGACAAATTGCTTCAATGTCGCTGCATTTCGCAACAATTCCAGAATTGGTCTCAATTGAGTCATCAGAGGTTGTATTAGCTAACACCATGTGTAATCGGGCGCGAACAGGGAAAAATTGGCGCCGAACTGTGGAAGAAGTTGCTTGACAGCATCAGTCGCACAGCAACGTATCCGCTCTATTCTCTTTCACGATACCGCACACTATTCCTGGGACCGAATAATGAACATATTTGATGTATTCATATTCGAATGTTTGCTTGCGAACAGATGGAAAATTCGGATGGACCCCGAAAAAGCGAGAGCAGTACAGCTCTAGAGGAAAGATATAGAGGTGTGAAATTGAGCGGACCATGTTACTGTGATGGGCCCTCACATTGAAAGGTCCGATCATAGAAACGGTACACACCCTTAATCCTCTTCATAATAACTCTCACAGCTTTACGCATAAGAACTCAGGAAAAGAATCTTATCGGAATCCTCGGTATTCGATGATACTATGCTGCGACTATTACTTTTTATTCAATCTGGGACTAACCACAAGTCTTCAGGACGTCCGACCAATCACGATTGGGAAATGAATAGGCAAGCAAACTGAAATTAGTTTCTTTTTCAGATTGTCTTTTAATATGGTCTTCCCTCACTATTGACGAGTTCCCGGGGAGGCCATATTCTTGGTCTTGTTTCCGTATAGTGTTAGGGAACGAAACGGAAACAGGATTACTGATTTTTTCTTTTATTATCATTCTATGGTAATATAATGTCATCCATCGTCGCCACTTTCATCAGATTATCCTTTATTGGAATAAAAAGAGCAAAATAAATGTGAAATCACTGTACGTGGAAAATGACGGAATTGTAGCTATGCAACGAGTATCGACCCAAGTTATGGGGAAAGGAAATTTGGATTTCTTCCCAAGTTACGAGCGTTGTTTGCTTTTGAAGAAAAATTAAACCAATATCACTACGAGAATTCCTCTCCGTTTATCCTCACAGTGATTCTCATGCTAGAATGCAGAGTACCATAACATATTCTTTAGTACAACAGAAGACTAAATTAATGAAATGATGAAACTCTCCAGAGGAAATGGTTACTTGCTACTTACGTATTGCTGGTTTTCTAGAGCTCCTCATAAAAGAAATTGGCGAAAGCGGAAAATTTTTGAAGAAGAAATATTCCGAAAAAAAGCTAGGAAGAAAAAAGAAGAAGAATATAGAAATAATTGCTTGGTGCTACTACATGTACATATAATAGTTTTTACATACTTAACTATGTAGTTTTTGAGCTGCAAACAAGGGACCGCAACCTTTCAAAACTGACTCTTTATGGTTGCCGAACGAACCCACACTCGCTACCGGTTGAAACTAGTGTAGGCTGATAATTGTATACATATATTCGATTGATCATTTACTATCGTTCAATGTTTTTTTGTACTTTTCACCCTCCTAGTATCCATCACAGAAGCGAATAATTTGTTGGCTCGGAAATTCTTATAAAGCGTCCGCTATTATGACTGCACCACGGCGTTAAATTTACCTACCATTTACCCGTCACCAATCAGTTTTACCCATTATTAGCACGGGCTTCTACACCTTTAATGGTGGTAAGCTGAGGAATCTCAATGATGTATCTAGGTCCTGGTGTCACGTATCGAAAATGCTGTTCGTGCATGTACTTTTTCTGGAAGTGATAGGCAGGCGGATTCCGTGCGCGATTGCACAGCGTCGCGGTCGCGAATTCTCGCCGGGACCAGAGGAAAACATGCAAAAAAGAGCATGCCCCGAGTGAAGGGGTCAAGTAGGTCCTGACACGATGCATCCGTCGCGACGCTATGAAACCGAGCACGAAAGCCGCCTTTTTGAGAAGGATAGTCATAAGTAGGTGCTACCGCAGGGCTATTGTTCTACTCAGAGCAATCGTGAGATTCGGACCCGTATCATTTTGGACGTCGGCCATATACCAGTATTTACGCTTCAATTTTTTTATTTGCAACAGATCTAATAGGCACGATTATTGAAATCGTCAACGTAGGTGTTTTAGCTGTAGTTTCTTAAGGTAAAAACAAAGTATCGATTGATGTCCTTCTCGAAAAGTTAGACGGAATGCGTGACTGCGGAATCGCGGCGGGACCTCGCGGATGTGCAGACAGAGAGAGATGAGAGGATCACGTGGGTCCCGCCGCGATTCTACTTCCGCAACGCCTTGAAACCGCACGCACAATCCATCGATAAGGACTGTAGCTTAGGGCTGAGCTGAGAAGGTAAAGGAAGCTTCGTAAACATATAAATGAAGGCTGACTACTATGACTTGGATTTTTGATGAAGTAAACGAAAATTGAAGAAATATGGAGCAAAAACAATGAATTAAAGAATGAGATTCTAGAGAATAGAATAGAATTATGGCGAGATTCATTAGAAATTCCCTTTGAAAGGAAACTTCGAAAGAGGGTGGAGGATTTTCACAGGAATAAAGAGAGAGTGGGAATTTTCAGTGACTGGACGAGTTTTTCTCTTTTAAAGCCACCTCATGAACTTTCGTGCGCCTAAGCGGCCGATCAATAACGCAGAAGCGAACATAATACGTGATATAAACCGAAATTTGATATCCTAACGATGACGTAGATGACGTAAACAGCTTCGGAATGTCGAGTTGTCGAGTTTTTGAAAGGGTGATTATCGATTAATTTTTAGCACTTTCATAAGAATTGAAAATGTATGCTCCCAGCAATTTAACAGTGCTCTCCCACTAGTTTTAAAATCTGCTAATCTTACTGTGACGTCAAAAGTTACAATTTCACCTACAAGTTAGTAATCTGAAGCTAACTAGGCAAAGAACCTTGAAAAAAAACTGGACGCGTTAACAAGTGCTCTGGTTTGGAAAAGAATAGGGGCATAAATTTTTAATGAGACACTTAGCACGACATGTCACAGCGCATTGTTTCGAGTCCAGCGGTTAGTTCTGGGCTGAAGACGTGTTGTGAACATTTTCTTGATGGATGATGTCGGCTTTTGAAAAATTATTTCGGTGCATTTACAGAGATTCCCCGGATCTGTTGCGGAATTTTGAGGTACATGCATAAGTAGAATGAAATTGTTGGCATAAAAAAACCCATTCTAATCATAGCAACTAATTCCTGAATAGCGCAGAATCGGCTACATATGTAGATGCATTATGTGCTAATCATATTTATAAGAAACTAGACGGCATGCCCGTCTCCGGTCGGGTGTTTTACAGGACGGAAAGAAGTGACTACTGGTGCATTCACGGACCGAGGGAAACCGGTGCGGTTGTCCACTATCATGCATGCTTGATATTGATTGAAAACGACCGCGTCTCACTCCATGATTCTTCTACTAGTATTCACTACTGGTTGAATGGACTACGTTACCCCGGGCTTCTTCAAACTGATGCGTGCGACTAATGTAAACATAATCATTCTCGAAATCAGCGTGTCTGGCAACCCAATTGGCCTTCTTTTCTCTGACCCCCAAGCGAAAAAATCGATAAAATCAGTAAATCGATATTTCGGGCAAAACGATCGGCATATCCCTGTCCTGCTTATCCGGAAATTCCGTTGGAGATGTTTTCATCTGTCCCTCTAGCATAAGTTGAAAATCGATATCGATCAGGAACTCGATAGGTTCGCTTGAAGTAGTTGTAATGTTCGTGTTTAGCATACTTGAGAATCCCAACAGACATGTTCTCATCGACACCTAGGCATCAGTAGCGGAAAGTTGATGAAATCGATATAATCGATAAGGTAACCGATAGTTTCGGATTAAAAATAGCCTACAACCTACACAGGACCCTGTAGGTCATAACCAAATATTTGTTTCGGAGCGGTTTACCTTCCACGATTTCTATTCAGAACATGTACACATATATTGTGTTGTAAGCATGACACTGACTCTCAACCCTTTAAAATGAATAAAAAAATAAATACAGCGTATATTTCGGGGCGGCCTGCGAACGCAGCTCATGACATGACGCGTGGCGTACTGCTGGCGGCGCTCCAGCAAACAACCAATTGAGTATTGATCGCCAGCTCGCGTCATGGGAGGCGGTGCGCCCGCACGCCACTCCGAAATATACGTACGCATCATAAGGGAATAAATAAATAAATAAATAAATAAATAAATAAATAAATAAATACAGTCTTCTACTTTTATACATATTGAAGAAACATTGGAACAACACAACCTTACCAATGCATGTCCTTCCAGAAGTCGATGCGAGAGCGGATGCGTTACGCCAAGATTGATGGAAGAAAGTGGGATGCGTTACGTATGTCAATCTATGCTATATGACAAATGCCAACGTGGCTTTCACAGGTGGACGGGTCACAACAAGGCTATACATGTTCACATTCTATTTCGTGACATAACTCGAAAACAAATGCAAAATCGATATATCGATCCTTATCGAGCGACGACGTGGCCGAAGAACCCAAATTCTTGAAGCAAAGACGAGAAACTCGAACTCCAAAGATGCATTTCAATAAGAAGAAAGACCAGAAATCACGCAACTCCTCAACATTACCCGACATCCCCGTGCAAACTCGTCGATTGTTGAGTTATTCATACTCAATGACACTTGACCCTCATAAACGTATAAGGTGCGCAAAGTAATGCCAGGCCCTGACTCCTCTCACAAGTAGTCGCTGAAACTTTGCCCAGGAAGTCGACGGGATAGTGAACAAGGAATCGTTGGCTATGCGTCCAGAAATGCAATGTCCATGGCCGATGGATTTGATTATTACATGAATAAAACGAATTTCGACCATGTGATGGAGTTCTGTTGGAAGTGAAATTTATAGCGGAAAAGGGCGAACTCTTGGCCTGCATAAATCCAGATGGGCTCAAGTAAAATTTCAGAACTTTAATGGAAATTCGGTGTTGAGTTACAGCTTGGAAAATTGAGACCTTCTCTTTTTAATCACTTTGACATTTTACATTTTATTCATCATATGATTTTTATCTCCTTTTTAGGCATTGAAATAGCACGATAAAATTTGAGGAGAGTGTCACGATATTACTTGAAAATAATACATTTTTAAAGCATTGTTCCTAAACGGTTTATGCTACAACAACTCGCCATACAACTAGCAAAAATCAATTATAGAAGACATATCGGCAATTATACTTGTACTATCTTCCTAGTGCCTAAAAATCACTAGCGAAAACGCAAAGAACAGGCAGAACAGCAGAAAGGGGCGTGGCTTGCAGTGAACTGGAGAAAATTTAGAGGAGAATCCGGGAAATCCTCTGGTTATTGTCCGAAGAATGCGTGAAATCGTGTCGCACAGTAGAATTCGTTGTTCGGCGTACAGTACGCCCATTGTAGTTGACGTTGTTTATAGTCGTAACGTTCAATCACACAACTTCCTAACTTTCGATCGCAATGGCAGCCCCAGTTTCTGAAACGATTTCTCATTCATTCATTCATTCATTCATTCATTCATTCATTCATTCATTCATTCATTCATTCATTCATTCATTCATTCTTCATTCATTCATTCATTCATTCATTCATTCATTCATTCATTTTCATTCATTCATTCACATTCATTCATTCAAATATGAGCTGAACATACGTATATCTGTGATGCGGCGCCAATACGCACCAATCTGTTGGTTCCCTTGCGTGATAACAGTGACTGTGTCGATTGCACGGTTGAAAGCTGAAAGTACCAAATGATGACGTCAATAAAATCTGAAGACCTTTCATATGCATGTACCATATGTCGTTCATAATGATTGGAAGCGAGTGGGCGGTGACACTGTTTTACGATTGGCTCATTCGTTCACTCCTGCCTTTGTTCCTTCAATGCCAACTAATCGTTCAAGTTCGAATTAGAAAGCACAGTACAGTGTGAACAATTGTCCTTGCAAGGCGATTGAGCAGGCATTGAAGGGCATGAAGAAATAGATGAATGCACCAATTGTAGAACAGCGGCACTGCCCTATAAAGTACCCCTAGAAAACCCATGTAATACCCATAGAAAACCCATGTAATACTCAGTCAGCACAAAATCTCGAAATTTAAGCTAAGACAAAGAAATTCACAAGCGACGGGTTAAGGGCAGTTTCAGCTAGATGCGTGCGTTTGACGTGCGTGCACCGATATGGTGAAGGACAGGGCCAGTCGCATCGCTGACGTTGCTCGAACGCGCGCGTTTGTGGAATCGCGGCAGCCGCGCGTACTTTTGACTGAAGATGTACTTACATACTGATCTTCATAGAAAAACCTCCGCGAATAGATGCGTGCGTCTGAAGCTCGAAGGACACACACATCTGGTGTAAATTATCCTTTACAAGAAGCATGACTTCTCGCTTTGGTAATGGAAATTGGAAATTTGGGAAATGGAAATTGTGGAGAATGTGGAAATTTCCGTGGGTGCTACCTTCGACTGTAGTGATACCGAGAGAGCAGAACCATTACTAAGCAAATTTCATGATGAACACAAAAAGGGTGGTGGACAAACTACCATCAATACGTAAGAGTACCCTTAAAAAAATTCATGTGATTGATATGCATCGAAAGAATGCGGAAACAATACAAATCTCATGCAAAACAGAGTCAAAATTGATCGGTTTTGCATTGAACATGCATCGATTATAAGCGATAGATGCACCTATAAATCCTATATGAATTTGGAGCAGATCTATTGCAAAATTTGCTGATTTTTGGATATAGAGCATGAACCCCGCTATCCAAGCGCATTATACCTATTCAAGTTTACCCGCCTCTCCTTCTGCATTAACGTCATGATTTTTCCAATAAACTATCCACGTACTCTAGTGGACAAGCGCAAACTGCCATAGAGCAGAAAATAGAATAATTAATGCTGAACAATGAATAAACTAAGCAAAGCCCTTTCATCTCCTCTACGATAGTGCAGTAGTAAAAAGGACACAAGCACTATGGCGGAAAGGATCCCGTACTCACTATCCATTGGATGAGACGAATTTCGCTCCGTGGCAATTGAACTGCGAGTTGTTCGTGTAATGTCCACCACTTACACAGTGCCTGTCTTGTATCAGGTGCTGGAATAAGGCATTTTACTGAGGATCTATGTATTTTCTTGCTATGTCTTTGCCTCTTCGTGTTTTTGCTTACTGCTGTCAGCAATGCATGGATATGTGTGTATTATGAGAGATCACATCGAGTAGCTTTTTTGCTGAGAAAAAACTTGCGACAATAGGATTCTGCCGTCTTTCAGAGACACAAAGCATAGCTGAATTATTGAAACTAAACCTGAATCGGCGGTGGTGAGAAGCTCTTCACATGACCATCCCTAGTTAGGCTTGGTGACCTAGCCAAACATAGTCCTACCAACGATAGCATCACGTAAAGATCGATCGACGACATGGCAGTAGTGGGAAAATCTTCCAGGAAGTTGTGGGATGACAGAAGCGGTGAGGATCACTCGGACTGATGGCATGAAGAACAACTAGGCGGCAGTGGCGCATCTGAAATGCATACTTCATTGGCGTTTATCGACAACAAGTCGCTGCCAAGGGACGTCCAGAAATCCGAGGTGTCAAGAGTTGGCCTGCTTGGAACCGAATGAGGCAGCAAGTTTAATAGTCGCATCACTAGAGATCACTAGCTCTGGCCCTTTATCAGCTTTTCTCGCCACAAATGTCCACGAAGTTGCAAGGATCCTTGCCGGGCGTTATATGTAGGAGGTTCGTTTTCACGTTGCAGCTTTGCAGTAAATAAATAAATAAGTAAATAAACAAATGAAGCGCTAGTTATTTCAATGTTACTATCATTTTTTGTTCTGTTTCCAATTATTTGCGCTTGTTTGATCCTCAGCAGTACACCTTTTTTTGGACTGCGCACCATGACTCTGTTAATAAATTGTTTATTGTTTATTGAATACACCACAAGGGTGTGCCATTACAAACATACATAATGTCGTATTACATGTAAATAAGACATAAACATAAAACGTAAAGCAAAGAGTGAGGGACCTGTGTTAGTCATAGGTGGAAACCAAAACTGAGCAAACGGAATCAACTAGTGCTTTGTGTGGCTATCTAGTGTGATATAGGGAGGTGAGCATTGTCGGGTCCCATTTAACCAGAAGCGGTACCTGTGCTACATATGCGGGCAGGAGACCGTTGAGATCATCCCACACCGAGAACGCAACTGACTAAAATCATTCAGGGGTGGTCGCGAAGGCGACTCTTTGATCTGGTACGAACCCCCGGCGCAAACTCGGCTGGATACTCGCTGGATACTCCTCCTTACATAAGCAACACCGAGACTGGGAATAGAGTTCAGGACCTCTTGAGAATACATCAATGGTATTAAGTGTTGGCAATGTTAGGATGAAGTATGAAAGATGGAGGGAGAATGTTTTAACTGTTTCGGCATTATAAACTAATAGGTCCTTCAACTAAAGAGAAACTAGTGTCTTTCTTGAGCTGTGAACAACAGCAACTAGACAGCAACATGATAAAAAAAACTGGAACGTGCACAGAACAGATCAGGAAACGTGCATGAGCAGCCGCAGACCAATATGATTGTAGTGAGACATTGCAGGAGAAATGAAAGCATAACTTAATGGAGTTGTCAGGATCAGGAGGGGTGGTTGGCAGGTTGCTGTAACTAAAAAAAATTAAATGTCACAAATCTTTAGAACCTGAAGTACATTGATTTTGGTCAGTTTTCTTTTAAAAACTGTAGAGTTATCGCTGGCCGTTACTTCGTCCGGTAACAGACTGATCCAACGTGCTGTTCTACAAAAGAACGAGTTGAAAAGTGCAGAGTAGTACTTCTTCCCAATTTTCCTGTAGTGTAAGTTGAAACTACCTCGACGTTCGGAGGTGGGTCGGAAAACCCAGTACTTGCTAGCCTTTAAATTCACCTCCAATCTGAGAACACGAAAGCACAGAACAAGATCGTTCACCACTCTTCTATATTTTAAACTTTTCATGTTCAAAGTGGCAAGCCTAGATTGGTAAGAAGGTAGTGTATGAGGGTATCCAGGATCAGGAAAACATCGATAAAAAAGTAATCTACAGGGTGACAACAAAGTCTTTGGCCAAAAGTTTCACAGACATTTCCCTGGCAACTTCGGCAAACAATTAGAGGTAATGCTGTTGCTTGTATTGCATATGTTGCTGTCAACATATCTTCAGTATTTGACACAGTGCCAAAGCCTTTGAGTAAAATGGCAGCATCAGAAAGTAAACCAATGCGAATGTACGGTTGCTTATTCCCCACAAAGCGTGGTAGAAACTTCGACTTCTCCCATCCTCTGCTCGCTTTTCGCAGAAGAACTGTTAAAGCGCTCCAGATTTATCCAGAACTGAGCATCCTCTACGTCTTCTTAGCTATAGTATTGGTTAAGATAATTTTTGAAAGGAATTATCCGAAATGGCAACATTCCACCGCATTAGTTGATGTAACCCTCTCCTGCAAAAGAGAACCGATAAGAAAAATATTGCGAATAATGCCCAAAGTGTCCTCTATATTCCACCAAAATTACAGATTTCCGCGGCAGAGGTGTCGGCAGTTATGGTGTATTTAGTCCTGAAAGTGGTGGGCGCGCCATCAGCGTGGCCGCCGAATAAGGTCTGCCATGATTTCTTGCCAGAAAATTTTGGTAGAGAACACATTGAAAGACAATTATTCCTCGAAAATGACCTTAAGTGAAGGCAGTTTCATTGCTAGCAATATTTCCGATTGTTGTCCTTTTTTGGAGCAAAAACAACCAAGTATTCACCTGTTGCAGTTTTCGCGAAAACACAGACGTGATGTCAATGCTCAAAGTCTCAATGGAGGAATCCGTGATTGTGTTTTTTTGCTAACTCCCAGCCGCACATTATATGCATGGAAAGGGTCTTTTAAACCAACATTGTAACTGCTTTTAAAGAAAAATTCATGAGACACTGGGTGTGGGGTCACTTCGGCGACTATGACACATTCAAGGGATACCCCTCATACTCCCTAATACCAACAGATCTGGATATATCTGCATAGTTGCTTTATAGCGCAATCCCCTACCTTGCTTCTGTAAAATTATGGGACGTATCGCTAAAATCCTATGAGAGTTGTAGGGTTGAGTTGACCGTGAGGTGGTGCGGGCTCGAAGATAGGCGACTCGTGAGGGATTTAGAGGTCTATATTGGAAAGGCTGGAGGTTTGCTCAAAATCTTAATAGTGGTTTTTGAAGCTCATGAATTGGACAAACTCATAACAAATTTTGGTTCCCTTGTCTAACCTACAGGCATTTTTATGGCTTGCAAAGTATGGCCAAAGACTTTGTTGTCACCCTGTAGTAAAAATTTGTTGGACTTTTTCTAGTTTCAGGATATGTTTCTTTGAGATAGGATTCCAGACAGGGGAGGCGTACTCTAACTGAGGAAGCACGTAAGTCTTGTAAAGGCTACCAAAAGATTTGGATCCCTGCAGCGAATACTACGAAAGATAGTGAAAAGGCACGAGAGAGCTTTTTTCGTAATAAAATCAATATGGGAGGAGAAACTGGGGAAGTTGTCAACAACAATTCCTAAATCTTTCACTTGATTTTGGTGCTGGAGTGTTATTTCACCGTATCTGTAGGATAATGCAGGCGTATCACCAAAGTGCATAGCAACAGTTTTTGACAGATTCACTGGCAGCTCCCACTTGTTCGACCAGGACATCATTCTATGTATTGCTAGGGAAATTGCTTCATGTGCGGCGATTTGTCCATTTTTGTCGTATGCCAGATAGATCTTAATGTAATCTTAATAAATGAATAAAAACAACTAAATAAACACGAATAGTCGAAGCCTCTTATGGAACTCAAATTTATTTTCGCACTTGTACAAGCGTTCAGGAGGACCGCAGCAGAATCGCAGAAGGACCGAGAGGAAACCTGCGTTACTTGGTACAACTGCTGCGGTCCTTCCGGGCCTTTTTTCTCCGCGCCGCCTCTTAACCCCATAACCGAGGTCTCTTTCTGCTGCGGTCGTTTCGGAGGTTTGTCTGAAGAAATATTCCTGTATTTGTAGCTGTCACACTCTAGCTTCCTGCTACGCCAAGGTTCTGGCAGAGGGACACGTGCGATTGCGGGTCACCCCTAAAAACACCGATTACCCCTGGAAGATCATCAGTGTGCCCTTTCCTACACAACAAGTATAGGGAAGAGAAGCCTTTGGTAACATATGTACAGGCGCAAAACCGCTGTATTTCATGCTCAAACCATGTTGTATTTCAGCATGGGTTTTTTCTGACAATGAGAGACAGGACCCAGGGTAAATTTCATGCCTGAGGTTCTGAGTTGTTTGGAAAAGAGCTGTCCTCGTGAGATTCCTTGAAAGCTTCATCAGAAAACGAATGAACGTCTTCGCGCTATGAAAGGGTAGATATTCTTCCTTCTAACTCCCGAGTCCTAATGCATCATTGGGAACACCAATGGTAAACGTGTCAACATACCGAAATTCACTCATTACCTGACGCCGGCCAGTAAGTTTACGCACGCAGGGAAGCGGGTGAGAGCCATATCTTTGAAATTACTTAACAAAACAAATCAAAACTGTGCATTAGTTTGCTTCTAATTGCCCATTTTCATTGCTATTTTTGAATTATAATTATCAATCACTTGACACTATTACAGTTTTTATTATTTTTATTTCCCAACCTGGTCCACAAAAGGGCAGGGACCACTTTTTTCCACACGTGACGTTGTCTATACTCTGTTTCAAAGGCGTCCATAGTTGAATACTTGTGCATGCTGCCAACTTTTGTCTTCACGCTCTCCATTTTCTGCGCACTTTCCCGCTCTCATCTTCTCCGTGATGTTTCTTCAACTATCTTCGTTAAAACAGGTTATGTACTGGGTTGCTACCGATGGATGATGATACCCACTGATACCGGGTTGTCCATTACACATGCTTCCAATGATGCATCCGTTTTCTAGATAAGGTGGAGCATGCACCAATAGACCTGCATGCAGGAACACCCACCTTTACCTCATCTAATCCAGATCCGTTAGGACAGCCCCATTCCCATACAAACAAAAAATTTCGCCAAAATTCGAGAATTCGAGACTCCAACGCCTGTAGGAAAGCTCAAGGTAAAATTTCCTGCACGTTATTTACAATTTATTGTCTAACGCACAGACACAAATAATGTGTTGCTGGTATCTCGCGCGGAGAGTTTTGAAGAACCGACACCACTGAACAGGACTGTCCATCCTCCAGCCACATTCTTGGTCCTTACCACTCCTGCACACCATTATAAGGAAGCAATTCCCCTTTGTTGTAAGAACTCCAGATCGCATCTAGAGAACAAGTTAATGTCAAGATAAGGATCTGGCTAACAGAAGAGGAAGTGCTGTGGGTTCTTACAGCAGGTAACTGCGCCTTCATTGATATTAGTTGCACACCGATTCAATGATGAATAGCTGGAAATCGCCTGCTTGTGAACACTTGTCAGGGCTATATTTCGACAGGTTAATGGGGGAGCCGACTGCCATTTGAGCTCGGCATTCGCCGGATCTAGGACTGTGGATACAACGAAGATAGAAGGTTGTTCACAATTCGGGGATTCACTCACAAAGCCCACTCCATCTCCACCACCGGTATGGGGATGAACAAGCTACAATTCCTTTAAAAAAAAAACGGAAACAGTGATTCCTTTTTTGGTCAAAGCAACCTTGCACTAGCTTCCTGGATTGGGTATACATACTTCCCAGTATTTCTAAAATCTTCTACTGCGATGTTATTTCAAGCAATGTTCACGATTTCGTATTGATAATACCAAACACTCTCCGACTCCCTCGTATTTCCTTGTCGCCAACACACAGCAAAAGGTCGTAGCTGTAAGTTGGATGAGCAACTAATTTCCAGTTAAGATAGGAGAAGTGTGGCGAAGGCCCGCATGTATCATCGAGAATACCCATGGTGAATTTGGCAGCGTACCCGAATATACTCCTTCCCTGGCGCCCATCAAAAAGTTTACCCATACGTATGCCCACGTGACGTTGTGTTCACTTCACTGCTACGCATGAGTAACCATACCCATCGCGTGAGATTACCCTTGCTTTCGATGATGCATGCTAGCCTAGGCCATCAGAGCTCGGTAGCTTGATGTGGTCTCCTGAGGCCACATGCATAATTGGGATTACCCAGGGTAAACATGTGAGCACCACCCAGGGCCTTGATGCATAATCGAGATCACCCTGTGTAAAGGTGTTGGCACCTGTGCCAAAGATGTGCAAGCATGCATGGCATTAATATGTTTACCCTGGGTAATCTCCATGATGCATATTGTCTTGGATTTAGCCATCGTTAACCTGTTTACCACTCCAACCCCTGCAGTAGGTGCACGATGCCAGTTCTCTGAGTCATTCTGGGTTGAGGTCGGTCATGGATGCTTGAAAAAGGTTCTCACATATGCTCGACCCAAAATGGTGTTTGCACACTACGCAAACTTTGCAGATGGAACATTTGAAACAGCCTAGCGTTTTTGTCACATCGACGCATACTGGCAAACAAACTATAGAATAGTGAACTTTTTAATTACAATCAGAACTTACATATAAAACAGCTCGAACAAAAAATAAGAGCTTCACCCATGTGTGACAATGAGGAGAACTACTTGCAAATCTTCCGCAAACGGAATGTAGAAGCGCTTTCGGAAGAACTACAACACACTAGATGACCTGGACATTTGGCGAGGACTCTTTCGAGAAATGGAAAACATTTGAACTAAATTAAAGTCTAGACAAAATAAACACGTTTAAATGCTCTTAAAAACAATTCTCTATTGGCAACAAAGACCAAGTAGTCACATACATACTCACAGAAACTAATAAAAGCCATCACGATTCCTTCGCACGCGGACATCTCAGGACTACTTTAATGAATCAATGAACGTTGTAAATAAAATACTTACAAAAACAAAACAGAGATAATACATAAATAATGCACAAGTATTGCGTGCACAATGAAAGATTCTCGGCGAGGAACTTACAACAATTACAACATAAATCAGCCATCCAAGCTCCAGCGCCAATGTACAGCCTATTCCATGTCCTCGTCATCGATCTGCGCCATCATCGCTTTTAGCGCAGCTCCTTCGTTGTAATGCAGTTTACGCTTCTTCTCGAACTCTCGCTTATGTGCTGGAAGAACACCCGTAAATATTCGGAAGCAACATCAAAACATGAGCATTTGTTTCCTAAAATAAAACATGAGCATTTGTTCCATAAAATACTTTTTTGGCTACATTTTAGATCTGTTCACAACACAATATCGATATAAGGCTACCTGCAATAGGAATCATCGTTAGTTCCTAGATTACCATAACTGGCACAAAATATGAAACCGCTGCATAATCTGTTCCAAACAACAATCACAATGGTGTCATGGTATGAACCAAAGTTGGGAAGTACACCAGGACTCGGATTGATGAAACGGTAACCACGCAAACCAACGATGGTTAGCGTGAATGGTCCCGCACGGACTACGCAGCGAGAGGAGAGCCAGGACGCGAAAGTTGGTTTGCTAGCCTGGGCTTGCTTGGTTATGCGTTCATGCATCCTAGCCCAGGAGATCGTGCAACCTAATAAATGAGAAGGACTATACGGCGACTTGAGCATACGTCCTATTTTGACACGTTTGCGACAATGTGTTCAACCGGTTGACGCGAGTGGTTCGACTGCGTGCACAACCGGTTGGACACAAACGCGTGGTTAAGAGACAGCCCGTGTCTCACGTGGAACAGTATGCCGAGAGCGTAAAGTTGCGAAGGTGTTAAAGCATTAGGTTTTCAACACAATAAGGAGGATCGGATCTATTAATGACCTTGATATAGTTAGTCAGTAAAATTAATCACCCCTTACACATAATTTTACAGTACTTCTGTGCATGGGGTGTATGCCACGAAGAACGATATCTGGCAATAGTTGGCTGCAGTGAACCCGTGTATCAATATCCCATGCAATTGTAGCCCCGCCTCTAGTTAGGTGACAGAGATTTACAGACATTACAGTTATATAAGGGTCAGTTATCTTTCCTTTCCTGAAGATGGTTATAATCTAAGCCAACAAAATCCAGCAGGATGAAAGCAGAGAAAGCTCAATCTCCATTGAAATGTGGCAGGTACTCACTACGAATCATTACATTTTAGCCCTAAATCCCGAAAATCCACTTTCAGACTTACCTTGGACCAAATAAAACCTTAACGCCTTTTAAAAAAAGTAGACTACTATGCGTCCGATGCGAGTTAGGCGTGGCAACCTTTGCATGGGATGCGCGGTGCAGCTGCCAGCTGTCAAGACCTATCGTTCTTCCTGGCCACCATCCCTGTGCATGTAGTATACCTACCACTAATACGCATTACCAGTGGTTGTACAAGCAATCTATAACAAAAACTCAAACGGAACTACATGAAGAAGTAACTTGCAGCTAGTCGATCACATAGGAAGAAAAAAAACTCTTACAGCCTCGAAATTGCAGCGTTGCACTGTAAACTTCACAGTTTACCTTACTATAATATATATGGAGGAATAGTTAACTAGCCCTACTCCGTAACTAGATTAGTTAACTATACAACGCAGAGCGTCGACTCCTAGTGCACTGTCAACACGTAGCGCATCGGTAGGAATTTTAAATTTGTGGGTCAGGAGTGTTATATTTGGAGAGGGTGGCACGGCCAAGGTTCATGATTGGTCATTACACGTGAACGGCAAATCGCAGAGCTTGTTAGCGTCCCGTTTTCCAGGAATAACGCTCCACACCCTGAATTTGCAGATAACACGCTTCTAAACCAGCATAAAGCAAATCTCCCGTGAATGGCAGGTTAATTTACGCAATATGGATCTAATCCTGAGATAGGATGCACTTTTAAAATGATTCGATTCCTGCTTTCGAAGAGCTAGGTGGGCTAGGTGACGAGTCGGGCTGCTATCATGGATTAAACGAAGTAGTGGGTATTGATCACAGAAAATTTCCAAAAAACCTGATGTATACAATAGAAGAAAAAAGTGAGAGCAAGATCCAAAGAAAAATCGCGTCAGCTCGGTAGCAACAAAATATTTGCAATAATGAAAAGTTGCTCCATTGTAACAGTCCCGAGCAGGAAGACAACGTACCAATCTGTTCTGGGGTAAGGTGCGACTCATCATCGTCGCTATCCGTACCAGAGCCAATTGACTTTATCGATCTGTTACAGGCGTTTTGGCTAAGGCCTTCCGCAACCTGCAAAGGAATTTCTGTCTGTAACCCATCAAAACGTAAGGCAAGGATTCTCACGTATTTGAGATGGATGCAAACATCTGAAATAGGTCAGAAAATGGAACAACATACTGTGAGATTGTTTACCTCTTCCGGGTCGATGGCACCTCCAAGGGAAACTCGACGATGTCGGGACCCTTGCCCAGAAGAAGTCTGAAAATCATAATTTTTCAAACCCAAATAAGATCATGGCGAGCAGTCATACTTACCTCATCTCCTTCCGACTCACAGTCTGAGTAGTTATATGGGGTTTTTGGTTCGTCAATCTGAAACAATTCACCTTTTTGGAAAGTACTAGCAAGAAAGGGAAAAAGTAAGTAATCATGATAACTTCCACATACTTTCATGGTTCCATAATCTTTATCCGTGGGATGATATGTGGCCAAAATATTCATCTCATCAAAATGAGCTCGCCCTTCTTTGCCATCCATTGATACATCCTAAAAAAGAAGAAGAAACATTTTTTCGTGAGAGTGACTAGATTTATTCTGCTGGACACGTAAACCTTGGAATAAACACCGAAACAGACTGGGGCTGGGAATTTTCCAATAATTTTGTGAAAGGGTATCTAAATATCACACTTTGAGCACCAGAGCCACTAGATTGAATGAAAAAGTGTTCCTTTTTCCTCAAATCCGAAAGGGAATAGCACTTTACGAAATATGAGGAATCGTGAGGAATTAGGTTATCTTTTTTTAAATGCTTGAAATATTTACCCAACGGGAGCGGAAATCAGAAGGAAAGTCGAAGAATGGAATAGGAATAAACATAACTCGAATGCAAGACACAGGTATGCAAGAAATGTAAGAGCTCACGTCCACTCACAAATGATGCAGAAGTTTTCTCACTACATTTTCTTATTCAAATCGTCAGCGATGGTTCTGACTCTTCTCTCGATTAACTAATATATACGTTGAATTTTTTAGTTAAACATTTCAGCCAAGGAAAATATCAATAAAAAACCTATTAACTAAACAGCTATGAAGTTTGAGACTCCCCCATTCCTGAGATTTCCAACACACTGTTTTATAAGGAACAACTGTATGAACTGCTCAAAAAATTAAGGACCAATTTTGCTTATAATTCCATACCTCACAAGGTTACTCAATCAAACTTACTCCTTCCTTAACATCTATAATATTAGAATTTCACATACAAACAGTCCTTAGAAAGGAAGTAAACATGTGTGAATGCACTAAAACGTCACATGTAAATGAAACAAGTCTACAGAAATCTCACAGTAAAAAGCGAAGTCTGTTCAAGTTAGTTTCAAGTTTGTTGAAAAACTCAGAAAACAAAAAAAAAATCTGTACTATTCTCGGAATAATTCTCGAAATAAAATTAAAACAAGATTTCGAAACGTTCCCTTCCACGTCCAAGACAAAATTTTGCGAAAGTGATGTATATTCAGCAGCCACCTCAACTGAACATTAAAAAATGCTTCTTTTCATTAATTTCCTGCTTCAGTAAAAACTTATTATTGCCTCGCCGAATCATGCAACAAAAGGAAGAAATTAGAAAAAAGAACGAAAAGAGAAAACGAACTGGTTTTTTGAAGTCCCTTTTATTTGCCTATCTCAATACACAACGAGATGCGCCGGAAATCGAACCAAACAAAAAAAAAAGAAAAATCCAGGACCAAAAGCTAGAAAAAGAAAAAAAAACAGAACTTTCACAAAAGTCTCACCTGCTTCATCTTCAATATACTCTTTTTCGGCTGTCGTTTTAAATACTCGGTCGGATCATCAACAACACGAATCTTTCCGTCCGGCGTCAAATGTTCATCCACATTAGCACAAGGGAAATCTGTCATTTTTACAATAATCTGAAACAAGAAACTCTTAAGATGCATCAGACGTTTTATATGCATTGCTGAGCACGTACCGATAAGGAATAGAAAAAAATTAATAACACGCTTCACGAGACGTTCAAGACACAATAAAATAGAGGTGTTGTACAGAGACAGAGAGGAGGAATTAAGCCGATAGTTAGCGCTACCTCAGGTATTCATAGATGTGATGGGGATAGCCAACGCTTAATTACTTTCCCTCATTCGCTTCGTGCAGTAATATGATGATGTTCAGAGATCAGTCCGTAGATGAGCTAAACCACAATGGAAATTCTATGACTGTCGTAGTACGAAAAAAAATGACGAGTATCTCTTTAAATCCGCAACAGTGTAAGATTACTCATCAATAGAACCACTTTTACTGCTCTGAGTAATTGCAACCACCCCTGAAGTAAGATCCAGAATAAACAGGACAAATCTCAGAGACAGAAATGCCCACCCTTCACATGAAGACGATGCTGTTCACGTGATCAATGCGGATCATCATTGGAAACAGAAAGTGCACTGCCGTCGGTGCACGTTATGCACAAAAAGTGGACGGATTACAAAACATTCTGATGGTAACGAGAACGATCAATATCGAAGTTATGCAAGTAATGTAGAAAGGTAGGAATATACTTCGAACCGAATAAAAATCGAATACTTTTGTTCCTTCAACAACAGTTTAGGAAACAATTCAAACATCCAGATATTCGAGAATGAGAGAGCCCTGAAGCCCCCCTTCTCGCTCTCTCATACAGCGTTGGTCTATAATGCTGGAACATTCGAATTTTCCATTCATTCGAAATATTCGATATTCGAGAGTAAGAATATTCGATTTCGAATGAATGGAAAATTCGAATGTTCCAAAATTACAGACCAACACTGTATGAGAGAGGAGAGCTTCAGGGCTCTCTCACCCTCGAATATCTGGATGTTTGAATTGTTTCCTAAAATGCTATTGGAGAAGCAAAATTATTCGATTTTCATTCGGCCCGAAGTAGTAAGTATAGGTAGGACTACAGAAACATTTTGTCCTTTAATTCGAAAAACAGAAACGAATCCGATGATAAAATTAGGGAGAAATGTGAGGTTAAATGCGTCATAGAACGTGCGCACAAAACCGATTTACCAGTATATTTAACAAACAAGTGCCACATGTAAAAGCTTATAACAATGTGGCATACACATCAGTGGTTATAGTCTATTTCACTGGGGAAGGTAGTCAGAAAGACGCAACAGAGAAAAACAACGCGAGAAAGTGTGCAGGGACTAATGAGGGCACAGACTAAAGCAGAAAATATGCATGAATACTCAGTTTTATTCGCTGTTGAAACAGACTATAAAGTGCGGTCGCAAAAAGTGCATCACCATTACCTCAAACATGAGAACCAAGATAGTCTCACTGCTACATTAGAGGTGAACTAACAAATGGTTCTTGCATGCTATTCCAAAGGAAACAAACCACAACTGATAAGAAAATCTGACATTCCTATGGCAGTTTACAGAAGAAGCACAGCTACAGTGCTGTGCTCAGGTAGCTATAGGAGCCGCGCATAGGTGTTTCGATAGAATTTGATGATAAAGGGTGGAGCCCTTGGCTACCAGCCCACGCTATGACTGAGTCAGCTCTATCGTTTTACTTTACACCTCAGTTTCTTTAGCTATTCTACGTTGAAACAAGCATTCCTAGAAGTTTCCACTCAAAATGATGCAACAAGACAATCCATGAAATTGCCATTTGAAGGTAGGAATTAAGTTCAAAGGAGCTTCTTCAACTGCTTTACGTGGCTTATTGAAGACTCCTTTGTTGTATATCTTTACTGGATAGCTTTCGGCGATAACGTGTTTTCAAACCTTAACGTTAACAATATACTGCCTTTTCACACTGAACCTACATTAAGGTTTGAAAAAGGCGTTATCGCCGAAAGCTAGCCAGTAAAGATATATAACAAAGGAGTCTTCAATAAGCTACGTAAAGTAGTTAAGAAAAAATCAAGTCATGAAGCTCAGAGACAGAAAAATCTTGAGTTGTTCAAAGGAGCCTTCAAGATTTGCGAACGATATTTTTATATTGAAAAATGACGCCCTTTTGGCCTTGTATTCGGGCTAATGAGTTTTGAGTAATTCCCAGAAATAATTTACTAGCACTATAGTGCGTTCCTCGAGGGACAATAGTCCGAGAGAAATCGGACGAAGAAAAAGAAATTGTGCAGCTGCGACAAGGAGAAGTTACCGTTATAAAAAAAACGTTATTGCAACGGTGGTAACGCGTGTCACTACGACGCGTAATAATGACAATTTTGAAGTGTCCTGCGTTTAGGACGGGGGATGTCTAGGCCGCCAATTTATGCACAAGTACTAGGTTATCGTCGTGTAAGGGACGCACTATGGTAATGAAATTATGCTGGGAAGGTTTGTGATGGATACTACGAGTATCAAAATATTACTAGTGACAACTACCGCTAACTTTCCACGAACATCTCACACTGAATGATGCTCCTACATAGTGTAAACTGTTTGTCAAGTCGAAAACTCAACACCTCTGGCATTTTTACACCCACAGAACCATGCACTATTGTGAACGGGCGAATGGGTTCGTATTGATGGGTATTCACCATGATATACAACTTTGTCAAAAGCCATTCAACCACAAGGAAATCAGTTTCATAAACTTCTTGTAACCAACTAGTTATTATTGAAGGTAAATGCAGCGTTTCAAGCGATTTCTTAAAGATCAAAATACTTATTACGCAGGCTCCACCAGAGCAGTAAACAACTGCTGACAAAATATCGTTGCTATAGTAATACATTTTTGAGTTGTAAGGATAAACACATCCACGTATCAACATTAGAAACCTTATTTAATATGAAGCTGGAAAGAAGGGACCTAAACCGTCGAGGATAACCCAAACATGCCGACCAGAAACATGCACACGGCTGGAGAGGAAAGTGAAGAACAAGAAAAATTGACCAGAGCACGAGGACACGAAAAATTCGGATCATTAGATGCAAGTTAGATGCAACGCGATCAAACCAGGAACTGGGACACTGATTGGTAGGTCTATCGAATTTGTAGCATGGATTATCGTTCATCTCGATAATACCAGAGCCAAAGCAGGGTATCGACAATGTGTTCAACAGGTTCCTATTTCCAACAATATGAAACAAACCAAAAGGTTCCGGTTGGCGAGAAAGCAATGCTACTGTTTCTGCCGGAGTCAGGTAAAAAGTGAGGTGAGTGTAACTACACAGAAAACTCCCAATCATACGACTCTGACGCTGGATACACAGCTGGAAATAAGAGACGAGCACCAGCATGGATCGATGGAAAGAGTGCAATTTCGTGATGGTAGAAGAAACAGGTTAAGAAATTAATTCGAATCAATAAATCGAGAACAAATCATGGGTCCAGTATGACTTCTGGGAAACTGTACAGAAAAATTAAACTGAAAACCCACGTAAATGTTAGTATTGTTAGTTCTACCTATATATTCGTTTCACTTCCAAGCACCACCACTCGAGAGCGTAGTCTGGCCAAACAATCCACGAATCTTGTTATTACAGCACACAAGCAAACATCTGTGAAACTCCCACACTCCAGGTAGCGATTCCATTCACAGCATTGGACAAGACTCCCATAGCACCTCCACCAATTAACAACATCGATTTGCGTAGCTTTCTCACGTGTATACGAATCACGACTTTGTAAACAAGTCGACTAAGGAAAAAAGCTAGGAATTTCCCTTGAAGTGGTATAGGGGTGGTCCGGGTAAACAAGAAGAAACGGCAATACTTTGATAGTATACTTTAAGCGTAAACGATAAACAAATCAAATGAAACAAAAAATAAAGACAGAAGAAGCGGAAAAACACGAAAAAGTTCTCTATTCGAAATCAAAGATGGAAGGAAAGATAGCGGAACACGAAAGCTGGAAAGAATTGATGATACTTTTGGTAAAGCGTGGTCAAAGAAAAGCTTTAAGGATGAATTGTGAATGAATAACAGCGCCTAGCCTACAACATAGTTCCATGGTGGAAATTGCCGACTGTGCCCCCTCAACCAGTGTAACCTCGGCATCCCATAATTCACCTCGTTTCCAAGGGAGATTTTGATCCTCAACAAAGAGAAAAAACTGGACGGAAACCCCATAAATTCAGGGTTGGGATTCACAAACCGGTAACCAAGCAAGCCAACAATGATTAGCGTGATTGGTAATGGCGTAGACTACATAATGCTAAGATACGCAGAAAGTGATGACTGGTTTACTAGCCTGATTCCTGATTTCACATGTTTATGGGTTAATGAATCCTAACCCAGATCATAGTAAGTGGCTGCTGCTGATAGGAGGAGCTGCTGACACAAAAAAAAACAAGAAACAACTTCATCAAAAATAAGGATCATCGAACAAAAACAGGAATGTGTTCAGCAGGCAAAGACTGAGAAAAAAAAGTCGGTCACGTGTCAGTGCGAAAAAAAATTATCGGGTCAATGCTCGATAAGAAATGACAATAAAGTGAAGACCTTATCTAATCCAACCGTGGATGAACAAAAATTAAGAGGGGAAAACTGATCAAGAAAGGGAGAAAATTCAAAATCGATTTGGAAAACCTTATTTATTGTACGCAATGCGTGTAGCTGCACACCCTGTTTTATAGTTGACGTGTAATCGTCGGAACTAACCAAAGTTTGCTGAATTGTCACAAATTACCTGGATTTCTGGTGTGTGGGTATGACTTTTCCTTGAAATCGCTTGGCAGAATAAAGCTCGGATGCTTCGAGTGGTAACCCTGTCTGTTCTAAATTAGACCGATTCGTGCTGTGGATGCCAGCTAATCTATTGTAGCTTAGCTGTGCTGCTTATAGTCTGGTAGCATACACAGGGCCCATGATCTGACATTGTCCGCAACTACGTCCGCTTGATTTCTAAGCCTACTTCATTATGTTTTGATGTGAATTTGGTGTCATTCCTTCTATTTTGGCGTGCTGCATCCATCTCCTTCAAAAGGAATTCTGTGGCGTTCTCCAATCGCTGGAAACAAGTGTGGTCGTAGTTGCGGACAATGTCAGATCATGGGCCCTGTGTGCGCTACCAGACCATACCCTGGGCCTCCCCCCCCCCCTCCCCCTGGGCAACCCCCTTCATAAACCGACAACAGTTCTGGTGCTGTGATTACATAAGAAGGATTCCTACGGTAAACACGGCTTCTTTAAAGATTTATCAATCTGTGGTCATCTAAAAAACAGCACCTTCGAATGTTTTTCGCTTTTGAGATAAGGTGGGTCACGTATAGACACCTGCAGGTGAGTCACAACTGTAAAGTGAACACAAAGAATGATCGCCTACCTGCTAGGATTTCAAATTCAAAAGTGTGACTAAGAACGGATGGTATGAGCAAACCACCCAACGACGCCCCACTTTACAGTTTTCGGCAACCCTCGGCCAGCGCGCAACGTGCGGCTTTTTTCGTTACGGGACCTAAGAACGTTCACAAACGGATACTCGTCGGCGTCTACAAACGCAGGCAAAACATAACGCTTTAATCTTTTAGAGTTCCCTGATGTTTCGTGTATTTTCGTACAGAAGTTTCGGAAATGTTCGCAATAATTCATTAGAAACAGTGTGTGAAAGCGGGTAATTTCTAGCACTACAATCTCTACCACAGTCAGCTTGACAAAAAACCACATACGAGGCAGAGCTTTTCCTCGAATGTAGGAGCGCAAATATTCTCAGCAAACTGTTGAATATTCATTGGTTCACTGGTGACTTGTCATCTTGATTCAACGGCTGGAATCCGAAAAAGACGACAATTACGCAAAAAAGAGATCATCATCAGTCTTGAGCGCACATAATACGCAGAAAGAAGAGCAAGGGACGATTTTTGGAAGAGTGAGTGCAAAGTCCACGTCTCTGAAACACGAACAAATTTTAAGAAAGCGAAGGGAAGTGTCTGGGTGGGTCATTCTCCCGGCAGAAAATTCGTGTTAGATGTGACAATTACATGCCTATAGTCAACTCCAAATGTCCGTAGACAAGAGTTGGGGCCGCGGCGCGGGTCTCTCGCTGTCTGCTGCACGGATTCAGCGTGGCATGCAGGGCAGAGACGCGGAGGGAAACCGCGCCGCGGTCCCAACTCTTGTCTACGGACATTTGGAGTTGACTATAC
>JARK01001338.1:4243895-4278694 GCA_000688135.1 Ancylostoma ceylanicum | reverse complement strand
CCCCCCCTGCGTCCGCCACTGCCTCCCACCCATTTTCTGGATCCGCCATTGGGGATAGAGATCATTCCCCTAGAAAGACAGGTGAAAGAAATCTCTTACCGAGGTCCTGTTCCGGCTCTGTGGATGCAATATGCTGAATCTACGCACGAATGTATCATTGGGAATACCCAGGGTCAACACGCTGACGCCCTTGCTGAAGCCCTTATTGGGTAAATTTGTATGGTGCTGAAACTTTTACCCTAAAGAGTCTCAATGATGAAAATGACCCCTAGAGAAGCCAGGTTAGGTTGACTTAATCTTTACCGAACCAATTCGCCCGGGACCCTTGGCGAAATGTGTGGTACTATCTTAGCGAGGGTGCTTCATCAAGTTTCGTAGTCATCGAACGATTGAGGGTCACTTTTGAATTCACCCGAAATGTCCAAAATGTACCCATTCCCCTGCACCCATACCCGTTTACCCGTTCACGTTGCCTACAACCAGCTGCTACCCACGGGTAATCACTAGGAAAAAAGGAACAAGACGAAATACCTGATTTCCATTTTTATCTTGCCACTACTAAAGAGGGAAAGATCTTATATTCATGTACACTAACCCAGGGTAAAAGATTACTCACCCATCAAGTGATGCATTCGGTCCCAGTAAATTCTGAAAACGCTAGTGGAATAGCGGGGAAAAGGTGTGAACTCAGAGCTCGGATGCACCAGGAGGATGGGTATTCTCCCAGCTAGGAGGTTGGGTATACCTTTGGATATCGTGTCAGAAATGAAAGGGAGACGTTACAGATCCCCATCCCAAATCTCCCATGTTTAGGCCTAAACTTGCTGGGAGATTATGGGAGGATAAGCTATGCTTGACCTTATCCCTTCATTTCGGATGAGGAACAAGATGCTCTGCAAATACTTCATCTTCCATTAGGATGTCAAGCGAAGTCACTTCCTGGTAGCTGCACTAATGCAGCACCAATCATGCCTATTCGAAGAATGCGCCCCCCTCCATGGAGATTTTCGCAACAAAATTTGCTTCAGCTTAAGTTTAGTTCGGAGAATAATTAAAAAAAAAGAAAAATTAAGTTAAAAAATAGGTTTGACAACATGATTACTCCTATTCTTAGTTCTTTTCTCAATACTCTACCCTTCCAACAGAACAAGGCTTCCGATTTGGACTTTTCCCAGATTAAAATGATAAAATGAAAGCAAGGATTCAATGAGTAATTTGAAAACCCATCCCGTAGCCAGAAGTAGAGCAGTGACATTACTCTGATATATTTGCGACTCGAGCAAGGAAAAAAACGAAAGTTTAGTTACAGAATAATTTTCGCATATAGATGCAGCATGTGCACCATGGAAATTTGCAGGTACCTGAAAAAAAAGAGGATACGGGTTCTCTGCATCACAACTCTTCTCGCTCAAAAGTGTGTAAGCTGGCGCTCCGTTGGTAGGTTGGTTACAATGTGGGCACGGAAGGCGAGGAAATGATCTCTCGTGCCGGTTTTGAAAGAATAAGTCGTAAGTAAATATGTAAATATTGTCGCAAAGATGCTCTTCCACGAGGATATGGAGAGGAATATGGCCGTGTGCACCTCACGAGCAGCACATTTTAATGTGACAGCTCCAGTTATAGCTTTATTGTGTTTTTCCTTCCTGGAAAATAAATATTTTCATCAAATTAGAGGTGACGCATGGAAGAGTACATGACTGACAGCACGTCCAGACGTCATTATATCCTGTTCGGAGCAGAGTGACAGTTAATGAGGCGGCTTTTAAGGATATAATAGGAGTTTTGAAATGTTTCAAAGCCATGACATGGAATAAAAGTGATATGTCCGTGACAATTTGGACCTTCCCACAGAAAACTTGGCTGGTATTATTAGAACAGTTTGCTATTGCCGCAAATTTTATCGCTATCATTCGCTGGAATCTATATAGCCTTATCACCGGCAGAGCAAAAAAAAAAGGAACAAGAAAGTCCTGCTATTGCTTATCAGAGCAATCATCAATTGGTTAATAGGGAGAAACACCTTCAGAAAACGGAAGGAATGACAGGGGTGCACTCATTGTTTTTCAAATGAACATTTTCCTTTCTCATCACATGGCAGTTAACTGTTAACAACAATAGAGAATGATGAGGCCAAGCAACAAATGGGTAGGTAAATGGCGAGCGCTGAGAACTGATGAATTCACTTCTTGCTTCTCTATTCCGAAGAGGGGCAGCTTCTATATGTGAAATGCTAGCGGTTGGTAAAAGAACGCTTGTAAAGGTTGGCCGCCATTAGGTGACACCATAAAAAGTGACAGATCGTGAATGTGACACACTCGGATCCAGGATTGAAAGGATGGGTCACCTCATACCCATGGGTATGATTACTCACTGGTACCAACTGAGTATACATAGACAGAGTCACGTATGAATAAACATATCAAAGGTAGGTAAAGGGCAAATCTGAGGTGCATGCATCGTTGAGATTACCCATGATGAACTTGTAAAATCTGAGCAAATTTACCCATCGTTAACACCATTGCCAGCACATTCATCCTGGGTAATCTTTGTTATGCACCCAGGCCCTTTGTACTGTGTAGTCATGAGCAATACTACTGGGCTTGGATTCATGAAACCCTGACCATGTAAACCAACGATGGCTAGCGTGATTGGTTGTCCCATAGACCACGTAACGTTGAGAGACGCAGGACGCAAAAGTTGGTTTTTTCGCAGAAGTCGGCTAACCTGGTTTGTGATTCAGGTGCAAATGTCAGATAATAACGAAAAATTTGTGCAGAAACTGAGTTGATAACCATGATAGGCGGCTCCTTCGGAGTCCAAAAAATGATGGCATGCATAAACTGTGGAGCGAAAATATCTCCCATCCGTGGAGAGTGTAAACATATAAGGAAGGAAAGTTTATAGAGTGACAAATTTGGCACGGGTGTCGCAATAATATTTGCAGGAAAGATTCCGTATTTCATGTTTACTATCTTTATTCTCACGCATCGAATACTGGTATTGGCTGAGCAGTATATATTATTCCTGGAGTGTGTTTAATAGGGGCGAACAGTAAAAAAAAAAGTTGGAAAAGAGGAAAATGTGGTGAACGCGCAGCAGCGACGAGGCATGATTTGAATGTTTGTCGTTTAGCGTACATGCCAATGAAGAACAGACAATGAATCACGCATACAATGGTCCTGGCTATGCTTATTGAATTAATTTCTAATTTTTCTTTGCATTCAGCTTTGCCAATGAATGCAGAAGCCTTTCACGTATAGCAATGGACTCGTGCCGCTTCAAGTCAAGGCCTTGGATGTGGGAAAGGAAAAACGAACTCTGATGGAAAGCTCTGGTGAATTTCGCCAAGTACTTGCTCAAGGACGATTTTCAATAAACCAGCACAACTTCAGCATATGTTCTTAACACGAAGACAGCTGTAAAAACAGCAGAGGAAGCCAAGAGGACGATAGGTTCTTGAGTAATCCCTGTTGCGTCCTACACAGAGTACTTGTAAATACTGTCAATTTCAGCTATGCGTCAAGTAAAAGGCTTACTGTGCAATCCACTCTTAGTACCCTAGACAATGACAAATTGTGAAATAAGTGATAGTTATAAGGAACGCTGCAAAGTGTACTAATTGATTAAATTAATTACTGTTAAACATGGGAAAGTGCAATGGAGACATGTCAGGTGTGGGTAGTTGTCCTCGAACTGCTCAAGATGATTATTAAAATGAGCTCATTATCTTCGCTTTCATCACAGCTAAGCAAAACGATGGACCTGCGACTCAAACACTGAACAAATTACTCCGACGAAACACACGATATTTACTCAATTTTTCCCCGAAGACGTCATTAATCAGACAGGATGTTTTTCTAGTTTTCAAGACACATATTTTACCTAACGAATGCATTCGGAACAAATATAACGTTGCGTGGTCGTCCTTTACGTATTTTATACGAGGAAAGGCCCCAGTAAATTTTCTGCCTCAACGTCATTAGGGGAATGGGCAATCCGTTCCTATGGATGTATCCACTAATTTTCTTTTCTGTTTTATTTCACGGAATTGGATCCTAGTCCTAATCTCTATTTTACTACATGCAGCTTGAGCTGATGATGTGATTTTCGAAGTCATTAGAGCACCGCCTAGGAGCTGTGATGACTGGAAGTGAGGAACGAAATTAAAATTATAAAAAAATAAAGAAATAAACGAACAACCACAACTGGAGCAAATGACACAGGTGACATGAAGCTCCAATACCTGGAACGTCTGAGTGGTTATGATTGCACTTCAGTTACAGTGAACGTCGATGCCGGTGACCCATTCACGGCCTTGACAAGCACGCCACGCAACCGCGCCGCGAGCGCCGGAATCGATGCCGTTTGCTGGCTGCCATTATGCTACTTCTCGTTCAGAAACATGAAAAAAGTGAAAAGATCCCCAAATTGGGAAAGAAAGCGCCTAGAAATAGCACTCCGACGGCTGACGATAAGGATTCCAGCGCGTGCGGCGCGGTTGCGCGGCGTCCTTGTCGAGGCCGTGGATGGGTCTCGGCCATCGATGCGCACTGGGCTTATTATTATAATTCGCCACCTTTATTTTGCTCATCTATTCAGTTACGCTTGTCTACACGAATCACTCGCTCATTTACATTAATTAAGAAGGGAGGTAATTGGCCTACGATGGCTGCTATTGGCTATCAGCACCACCCAGCCTGTGATTGGTGCATTCACTGGATGCGCCAGTCACAGTGGCACGGCATGATACACACCAATGATAGCATGCATCACTGAGCTCACCCCGGGCAATCGCGTTGACTACCCCAAATTTACCCACCGCTAGCACGAGCGTCAACGCGTTTAGCTTGGGTAATCTCAATTAAGTGTCCAGGGGCCACATGCATCACTGAGATCACTCAGGATAAACGTATTAATATCACAATGGGTGAGCTATCGTCCACACGGATGTAGGCACGTTTACCCTGGGTAATCTCAATGGTGAATCCCTGGACAGGAACAGATCCGACCTGTAAACCTGGTAATGCTACCCAACCTCACAAATAGGCTGCGACATCACAAGGATAACCAAATGTTGTAATCCTGGAGTTGTTTTGCGTTGGAACAGTAGCTTCCATGGTAATTAGCTGGTCTAGCAGCCCGAGAAATTAGTAGGCTCACTACCCTCATGCTAACGAAAGCTCTCCGAGCAATTGAACAGCACTGCGGCGCCGCTCCAGCCGGCCACCAGCCCACATTGCATTAGGTTTTACTAGCTTCCTCTTCGACGAAAAGCCAAAACAGCCGATATTTGGGCACTGCTGTGCATCGGCTCCACCACAACACCACTCACAACCAGCCTATGTCGACTTTCGCGTGCAAATTATACGAAAAGCCGCAGTGGCTCGGCGTATTGCAAAGTTTTGGAGTCCGAAAAATCGCTGACGTCCAGGATAAACAGAACACAGAGACATGGAGGCAATGCTCTTTTGTTATAACACAAACAACTGTGGCGATGCAGAGGCCAAACGCACTGTGGGTCGAGCTCGACGTGAGGAAAAGCACTTCCTTGAAGTTTTTTGTGCAAAATCGCGTCAATCTCGTGGCGCTGCATCCTGGACACCGATGAAACATTCTTGGAAGGAGATCCAAAAAAGTGGGCAAAAACAGCAAAGGAGAAAAAACGCTCCAAGAAGCGGCGAGGAAAAACTACTGAGGATTAACTGAGGCACTGTCAAGGAAGTCTCAAATCATTTGAGGTGAAATTCTAGAGCTCTGCAGGGACCTTTCTACTATAATCAGGACCGAAGAAAAGTCGAATAACTCAATTGTTTTGATTATTAAATTAGAACTCGGTCCAAAATTCTGATGCTGAAAAAATAGAGAGCACTGACCCCTTCTTGTCATTGCTTAACAGTTATTCTTCTCTCTCTCCCTTATGTGAATCCGAAAGCTCAACTTAATCCTAATAACTGAAAGGCATATTCTTTAGTTTAGGGGCCGTATAAGGGCAAGGCACGAAACGGATACTAAACGTGAGGAACATAAGTAGATATTACATTTTCTATATTCTTATAAATTTCAGGAAATTCCATTACGATGAAGCGATCTAATTTTATGATTTATTCGTAGTCGATTTTCTGAATTCGGACTAAACTAACGCATTATTCGGTATCGTTAGCACACCTTCAGGCCTTCCGAATGTTCATGGTGGACGAGTTCCCTGAGCAAAGTGTGACACCTCTTGCCACCGTTGCTAATATCCTTCATCGGTGACTAGGAATAAGTGCATACACTTAGTTTTGCCTGGGAAACTCGTCCACCTTAGAAAAGCGGGTGGGTCTCAACATTCTTGAGGAGATTCATGAATCCATCCACTGGAAAACGGATGTGAATCTCATTTCAGGATCTACTCTGGTAAACTCAAGTACTCGCCAATAGTGGAAGTCGGGAGAAACTCAGAAATTGTCCTCATAGGAATATTCTTTACAAACTTGGGAGTGGAACAGAAGTATAACCACTACTACTATTTTGGGTGAACGGCAGTTCGTGGGTAGTGAAGCCATGGTGCTCCCTTTTCTACATTAATTTTTTTTCAGAAACCACAGCGTTTCATCTGTTTACTGGTAAGGTTAGGAGCAATCATGCCGCACCACTCTGGTGTGCTGAATATAAGCGAAATAAATAACCAAACAGATGCAAGAGAACTGAGTATTCAATGAGGAGGACTGGGTAGAGGAGAAAAATGGAATCCAATCTTTTTTCCATTCGTAAGGTTAGAGATAATTTCTATTTCCATGAAATTCAAAATAAATAAGCAAATGGATTTACTGCCTCTGAGAGAAACGCAATTTCATGAGTACCCCTACCTTTCAATGTTTTGACTGGGGCACGAGAAGGAGCCGGCAGGACGTGATGCGAAAACAGCCGGAAGCCAAATAAGAGACGTATTTCAGCGGGTTATACGGAATAGATATCATCAATATATCTCATTGACGCACAGAGAAACACGAGGATAGATATATGGAGACTTCAAGAAGTTTACGGTTTAAACTAAGGGCGGATCGGAATCGTTTCCACATGGATTTAGCGTTAAGGAAGAGACTTCTCATATATAAATACAACTACTTGTATTGGACGAACCAATCTATCAGATGCGATCTACATAGAGGTCAACTAATCAGAGGTGGCCCCCACAGAAGTGAACCAACCCACGCAGAGGAGAATAAGTACTTCGGAAAGGACTCTAAGGAAGACATCACCATCGAGACCTCAAGCCCTTCTCAATAAATTGTTTCACCTAGCAACCTGAACAACACCGAACCATTACATGGAACACTACGAGTACGCCCAGGTTTAAAGAGCAGGGGACATGAAAAGCCTTTCAAGCACTATTTCTTCGGGTGCAGAAATTCAAAAAAATAAAAAAGGTATGAATAAAAAAGGAAAGCACGACATCAAATACCTAATACTAACTTCTAGAAAACTGCTTATAGCACAAGGCGCTGCCATGGCTTCCATGAGTCCGAAAAATATGACCTAGAGTTGGACACAGAATTTCTAAGTGCTGGGAAGCGCTCCTTTCCTTGCGTCTCCACAAAAATCCCTGAGCGCATTAACGCTGCATGGCTTGAGTCTGCACTTGATGACAAAAACAAGAACAGCAGAGCGAAAAGCTCAAAAGTGCAGTACGAAGTCGGAAAAGAGTGGGATGCATTTGCATTCCTACTCTCTTTTTGCGGTGGCCTGGATGAATACACGCTTTCGCCTTGACCTTGGACTGAATCCTAGTTGCAACTGCTTGGACTGATCGCATGGATTGGAAGTGGACAGAGGTCAAAGCCCATCCCTTGGACTAAAGGTGATCTAAGGGCAGTTTATGCTAGTCAGACGCGCGCATCGATTTGAGGAAGATTTTCTACGAGGACCGGTCAACGCGGTACGTAATCCTCAATGAAAAGAGAACGCGGTCGTCGCGAGACCGTAAACGCGTGCGTCTGAGCTGCGTCAGCGATGCGGCTAGCCCTATCCTTCTTCATATACCCGTACCTGCGTCAGATGCACTCATTTAGTATAAAATGCACTCTGCACGAATCGCTCGTTGGGTGGTTGTACATAGTAGAGAATTCGTGTGTACGGTCACTCAATGATCCATCAGTGTCTAACCCGCTGTCCAGTGATGCACCGGTGCCTCACTAGGTGCAGCGTAACATTGAAACAATTATGTGATCCGAAATACTATGCTCTTGGGAAAATGTTATGAGAATAGATAGAAGTAGGCCAAAGTTCCTATAATGGTATTGCTGAATTCGTGCTTGAAGGAAGTGATTCACCTGTGCCTCACTCGCTGTCGATGACTCACCAGTGTCTCACTAGGTGCAGCACTACATTGAAACACGCAGTAAGTGACCCAAAATGTCCTAATCCTGGGAAAATTTGCAAGAGAAATGACAGCATGAGGTTGGAAGAAATCTATTCATTGATGCCTCA
This sequence comes from Ancylostoma ceylanicum, assembly GCA_000688135.1. Taxonomy (NCBI): domain Eukaryota; kingdom Metazoa; phylum Nematoda; class Chromadorea; order Rhabditida; family Ancylostomatidae; genus Ancylostoma; species Ancylostoma ceylanicum. The sequence goes on along the minus strand of JARK01001338.1, from coordinate 4,270,225 downwards.
CCCGCTGGTTGGTGACCCACCGGTGTCTCACCTGATGCAGCGCAACGCTGAAACACGTATGTGGTGCAAAATATTATGATCCTGGGAAGAATAGTTTGGGAATTAACAGAGGTAGGTAAAAACTCCTATAAAGCTATTTCTGAATTCTCGTTTGAAAAAAGTGATTCATCGGTGTCTCACTCGCTGTCGGTGACTCACCGGTCTCTCACCAGGTGCAGCACAGTATTGAGACACGTACATATGTGACTCAAAATGTTATAATTCTCAGAAAATTTGTTAGAGAAATGAGGTTTAAAAATCTACAGGACTATTTTCGAACCAGTGAGGGAAATTTTTTCTGTGCAAGAAGTCCGAGAATAGAGAGGAAGATGGAATGAATGAACACCCTCACAAATGTTCTGGAACAGAGCGCCCACCGCACATTTGCTACTCATGTTCCACGTACACGCACATATTGTTGCTGCACTGCAATCGTCCATGCGAACAGATAATCCTCCTCGGCCGACACAACTATCGTGCATACATATTGCGAATAATCAAACACCATACAGAAAGTGCAGAAATGACGCGAAATTCATAAATAATCGCACGTGCAACACGTGCGGGCGATCACATCGTCGTACAACATGATGAGAACACACGAAACACGAGTCTCAAGAAGATGAAGTCGATGAAGTCTGAGGAATGAACGCATTCCACATATATCTTGTCGCCCACAATCAATTGTCGTCCGCGTGTGCCTCCTCGCACACAGCCGGACGACGCCCCACAACTGGCCCCCGCCGCCGCCACCGTCGCCGCCCGCCGCCGACGCGGCGACGACGCGAGGACGGCTCTGCTTGCTCGTTCTTCATAGTCAAACAATCTGTTGCAGCAGTGTGGTGCTTGCAAAGTCTGGCTCTACAGAGTGGAGTTCCGGTATCACTAATGAGAAACCGTGGAAAATTTGATTAAGAAGACGGATTTGTAGAGATCCTGCATCCACTTGAAGTTTCTCCACGCAAGCATAACAAATTGCATTAGAAGTATAGGGCTGTAGCTAAAACGGGCGGCGCCAGAGCGCTCCGTGATTGGTCGATGGGATGGATTGGCCTGCTAAGTACCCAGCTAAACCCCACCGGTTTACTCCGAACAGCGATCCAACCCGGGTCCGAATGTGCCATTGAAATTATGCGGGATGAATCTGTTGATGCCCGAATTAACGGTGGGTAAGGCTGTTGGTACACTTCCCGAGGAGTATAGCACCCCGTATGGGCGACTTCATTTTCGATACCTATTGATTGTGGGCGGTCCAATATCGGCGACTGATCGTCCGCAATCGATACGTATTAAAAATTAAGTCGCCCCGTCGTCGATGCTAGATGCTATACTCTTCGAAGGGTATACCTGCAGCCTAAGGTTGTGTGGCACTAATACGTTTACCCTGGGTAACCTCAGTGGTGTATGCGCCCACGAAGTACAGCAAGCAAAATCACTTCTGACTTGTTCGAACCCACGAACTCCAACAGCTACATATTTTGCCATGAATCTGCATTGATTCTGCACTGTTTTGAAAGCTGCAGTCGTCATAGATAATCGATGCATGGTCTATGCGAAATTGATGCATAACCGGGTTCTGCATGGTTTTACACGACATCTAACATGCGACGTACTTGTCAGACATGGCTTAACCTGTTAAAAAGCTGGCTACACAAATCATTCTCTTATGTAGACCATTACAATAAGGTGTAAATTCCTGAGAAAACCTTATTTATTTATTTATTTATTTATTTATCTATTTGCTTATTTATTTGTATGTTTATTTACTTATGTGTTCATGCACAAACGTGGGCGAATCCGACATACACAATGTAGGAAAAACAATTTACTGCCAAAACAAGTGCAAAACCCACTAGCTGCTGCGTATGAGTACTACCCATACTCATTACTTGAAACTAGTGCCTAGTTCCCAGAAAAAAAAACATATTGACGTTAAAAAGTCACCTCATTCGTCGCCCATACGCTATGTCAACGAACACTAATGCCGTGATTTATGGACCTCCCCCATCGAGGTTCTGGACTCCCTAATAGGCTAATGAGCATGTGCTTCCCAAAAAGCGTCTCCTACGACTCTGCTATTACTCACCACTTCCAGGTATAAGAAGTTGCTTAGGAGAAGCAACCTTTTTTCCTCAAGAGTTTGTCCGAACTGGGAAATCTCGGCCTTTCCAGGAGCAGTCTCAAATTTAGCTATAATACAAACTCTGAAGCCAGTCATGGCCTCAATTGCACATGGTCGCTTTTTCTAATAACATAAAGTTAGCTCCAAACGGCCGTAGACAAGGGGCGGGACCGCGGCGCGGTGTTCTTGGGCAGAGACACCGGGTTTGTATGCTCGCTCTGGTTGTCTGCTTCTGCCAGCAACAGAGAACCCGAATGCCACGATAATCGAGGAAAAACTTCATGGAAGTGTGTTAAAGTAGGCGAGGACAAATAGTGGAATGAGATAAAATGACGAGGAAGAGCCAAAAGTATGTATGTGTTTTGGGCGAGACATTAGGGTGAAAAAGAAGCATTCAAAGAAATAGCTGGTTTGATTCAGACACCTGGGCATACTAGAAGTATGACCCGGCATGGGCTACAATTCATTAATTTTCATCATATTCTTTAGAGGGCTAACAATCAATCTCCGCAAAGTAAACATATAAATAGAACAGGTGAAGTGCTGTAAAACGTTGGATCCGACCAATCCTTTTCAAAACTCACTTCCCATGCGTTTTGCCATATACATAAATGGAGAGCCCTCTGTAAGCCTTTTTTCTATTACTCCCAATTGGAATTGCCTCCCTCTCTCCTCTTCTTCCATTTACGTTCAATTAGCATTCATCTAATTAAGACCGATAATATTTGTTAAAGTAATGTAAAAAATACCTCATTCTTACTCAAGAATGCACACTGTGGATCAAAAGTACAGCAACGAGGATAGTGCCAGACACAAACATCTCCTAGTGTAATGCCATAAGATGCATGGAACATTATCGTGAGATTTATGTACATTACCCCCCCCCCCCCCCCCGGGAGAAAAAGTTAGCCCTACACCTCTAGATACCCCTGACCACATTCCACGTCGTATTTATGTACTTGAGACTCAGTTCTACCTGTAGCATATTCCAGGAAACGTGGTGCACATGGTGCATCACGCGAAATGCACGTTCTTTCCGTACTGTTTCGTTGTAGTCAAATACCCAGAGACTTTCGAAAACACCCATAAATAAGATGCATCTCCAAAAGTCAGCATTGTCTTCAAAAAATGGCAAAGGAAAAGAAGCTAAGCAAGAGTTTCGTGCCTGCAGTGAATCGATCAAAGCAACTGACAAAAGGTCTGCTGTGGTCATCGTGGGAGTAATCCTCCCGTGCAGCACACTAGTGACTGCCAGAAATTGTTGTCTCAGTGTGTATTTACGTCCATTACACTGTCAATTGATCTGTGAAACTGATCAACGAGATTTAACGAAACCAGAGAATAGCGTCATTTCTATAGCCAGCTATAGATTGTCATTCAGAAGGGCTTCTATTGAAATCAGATGAGACGTGCCAGTTTTCAGATCGCAGATCGTCTCAGGGATAAAAGGTGGAGCTTGCGCAGCGCGCCTTGCAAGCAGAGTGACAGCTGCCTCCTTCTATGAGATAGAACGAAGCTTCCGGAACAATTGTGAAGTGTGAGAAGAGCAACGATTTTTCCCTGTTGTAAAATTAGTAGAGGCAGCGAGCAAGTGGGGAGGAGGATATTTGCTAAGCAATCAGTGAGATATGTACTTACAGTGCGAAGCTTTCTAGTGAATTGTTTTCATCATTATTTTTCGAATATTTCCGAGGATTAACATCGAACTAATAGACGAAATTTTTCGTCGGCTAAACCCACTTGCCCTTCAAGAAAAACATCCACCGCCATTGATGAAATGGGGCTAAAAAGCTAGGGAAAAAACACTCATAATCCAAGAATGGGAAAGAAACAAAAACTATCTGAAAAATTAGTAAAAATAGATATAATAGAAAATAATGAGAATAATAACAAAATAAGATATTAACCAAAAATAAATACGAATCCACAATCTTATTCGCAAATTGGAACACGTGTTACATTGGAAGGCAGAGATCAAGTCATATCATAAAAATATTTAGCCAGGCGCAATAGCCATCTGGAGTCTGATACCTCTCCCACCAATAACGCTGACATATGGGCAAATAAATAATTCTGTCACCAAAAAACCAATGTATGTTCAGGCAATGTTTTGCTGCTGCACTTCCTCATTCTTCATGGTTCTACACCTAAACAAATGCTGGCGGTCATAATTAAGAAGATGTACGATTCACAAGTAACGAATCAAAAGTCATTTTCACGACCTACCATTGATAAATTTTTATATTAAGTTGTCCCATAAATAATGGCTGCTTCGAGGTTGAGATGACAAGGTGATCGTAGAAAGTAAATGGCGCGTGCCTTGAGCATTTTGACTGTTCAGGATTTGTCTACCTAGCTTCTAAACTGGTGGAGTTATGTAGTTTAAAATTTTCACTACTGCATAGACAGTGGCCATTATTTTTGGGACAACCTAATATTTTATTTCACAATTCTTGGCCGTATCTTGGTTTTGAAGAGATGCAGCATTTCTCAAAGTATTCCTTTCCAGAGAAGGTTGCTTGATGAACTTGTAACAGAATAAATGCAACAGGGTCTCTATTGGAAATTGATATATGTTTACTACGCATAATTTGATGCAGAGACGTACAGCAAAAAAGGCAAACACTCAAAAACGTGTTTTCTTAATTGTTACCAAAAACAAGTGTGTAATTATCGACAAATTTTGTCTCCTCATCCTCACATACCCTTGAATCCAGATTCTGAAAATAGTCAAATTATCTATATTATTTTATTCATTCGAATACTACGTATGAGACAATGGTGAAAAAAATAAAGCAAAATAACGAGTATGTAGAACAGACCCTGAGCAAAACATTAAGGAAACCTATAACCTGAATGACACTTTTTCCATTCTTATTTTGAAGGAAGTCAAGGATCCGGTGATCCCGGTGATGCTAATCAAACGAACAAAAGCCATGCCGGCTCTAGCGGTAAAGAAATTAGCTCTGACCATGGTTTTAGGTCGTGGAAAGCAAATTTTCATCCCTTTCGCGAGTGATTAGCGGTTTTAATGTAAAAAATTGTGAAAAATTAGCTCCGGACTTTCCGCTTAATAATTTATGCACCATGCAAACATCATAAAGTTCACTCCTTGACTCTAGGAGGGAACTGTATGATAAATTCTAAATTCAAAAAAAGGCGTCGAATTTGATAGTGTTCCCATAAAAACAATATGAAGACAGTTTTCATTCTATTCCATGTTTTCTTTCTATTTTCCATTTGATTCTTTTCGTATTTTTTATTGACCATACAAATCCGCAATGTCTTCACACTTCGGCGCGAGAGTGAAGGATGTTTTCGTAGGGCGTAATTGGATTTCATGCACAGCTACGCCTAACCTTTTTATCTACGCCAACACTTGCTTGCTTTATCCGAAACGGGCACCTGCCAGGGGCACGAAGGTCCCCGTGAGGGAGATGACATTGACGACATAGGGTGTAACACTGTAATTAGAAAGAACTCGTTCGCTATTAGGTATGCCCTAAGCAAGGATGTGCCTAAAATCCTAAACATGAAGATTACCATTGAAGAGAAATCTTGATTAATCCTTGATTTAAAAACAACGCTTTCAGCAGCTTCTGCAATTAATTTCAGCACCTTCGAAGAATCAGCATATCTGCAAACGCAGATGCTCATTCTAGCGGAGTTAATTTCCAAGTGCAGCGTCAAAAAAAGCTCAGACAAATGAATTGAATGAGAGGCAAGGGATAAAAATGGTCGTGGTCTTGTTACCGAGAGCTCCGTCTCCGAATTCAATTAAAGACAGAACGACTTCTGCGACGAAATATGAAGGGAGTGACGAGAAAAAACTTCTTGGAAGTGGCTGCCGAGTCGATGACTGGCGCGTCAACGAAGTCGCTAACCTGAGCGTAGGCGTAATTAAAATATTTACATCTAAAATGATGTGAACATTTTTTAAAGGCAGCACCCGCGGAAATCCTTGCGTTGGAGATCTTCCCTAATTTAGGGGTTTTCGGGGACGGTAAACTCATAGGCAGGAATAAAACTGCGTGAAAGAAGCGAGAAATGCAAGAAATAAGGGCGCTCTTTACCATGTGTCGAGGGCGCAGACGAGAGCTCCGCCGTGGGGCATACGTGCGTCCCGCCACGAAACTCTGTGAATGGTACGCATTGCACGCGTCCGCTGCGCCAGACCACCCACCGCGATAGCGTTGACTGGCGCGTCGGGCCGTTGAAAGGCCAGCGTGGCCGCAAGAGCAATCCTTGTTCCTCTGCAGGTGAGTCATCATTCATTGTGTTCTTCTCACATTTGTGATGTGCCCACTCCCTATTTTACCACCCACACTTCAGCTCCTAGCCGAGAATTTCGGCTCATGCTGCCTTTAAATGGTGCTAAGGTACGGTCTATCACTTTTGAGCTGGCATGATTCCGAAGCGCTCACCCTTTCTCCTTAACGTTATCCTGGCAATCTGTCCATGGATGGACATACTATTGATAGCTAGAGATCATGGTTGGCTATGATACCCAGACAGTGAAGGACTGAGAGTGGATGCTGCGGGACGACGCGAACCCAAAACTAAAAGCCTGTGTGATTGTTCTGAAATACAGAAATGAACAGGGCTGGCATGCATCAATAAACCCATGGGTTTTCTCATACCCATGGGTACGGCCACCCATGGGTAAGAGATGGGTAAACGTAAAACTGTGATGCATGAAACAATACCCATCGTAGGTAGCGCTACCCATGGGTAACGCCTAATATGTGCCCAAGGTGTAATCACGACCGCCGCAACAAGCGGACGTCTACTTGAAAAAAAAAAGCGCCGCAATTATAGAAGAAACTGTCTACCTGACTGATATTACCAAAATACATCGTATTCGCGTGCGTTGAGGGACCCCGGCTGTCCTGTATCTCTCCTAGCTCGAATACAGTGAATTCTTTTTACTAGTATTCCACAATTGTGCCCCTACATTCTTCTAAGACCCATTAGTATCCTATTACTCGAGTATGTTATTGCACTGTTTTCAATTGTTTGCATTTTGAATCGTTGTCGTTTCGTATGTTTTCAGTTGTATGCTTTGTTTGTGTTTTGCCAAAGATTTTGTTGTTCTACCATTTTGATTCTGTTTTGACACCTCTGCAACTATTTGGAACACCTTGCCCTTCTCCCACTGAACAGATGGGTTCGTCAATGTTGGGTGTGGGAAAATTGCTGAATGACGTTGACGTGGCTTGCAGGTGGTGATGTTAGAAGAGTGATCGGTGTGTGAAGAACATCTCCCATGCGTGGTGAACGTGGATGCATTTTGTATTTTTCCTTATGAAAACTTATGAAGTTCTACACCATCTTCATCACCATTGTAAAAGCAGTAACTGCAAGCAGCGTCAACGTTGTTGTTAAGAAATTTTCTCACAACCAACACTGCCTAAAATTGAGCGAAACAATGGCAGAAGCTTACGAGTGAAAACACCGTGTTTAGAATAGTTGCAAAGGTGTCGAAACAAAAAGAAAACAAAATAGAAAACTAGACTGTTTGGCAAAACAAAAACGAAGTGCACGAGTGAAAACACATGTAGTCAAGATGACTCGCATACCACAATAGCGGAATACTAATGAATGATACGGAGATATTGTGAACAAAGTAGAAAAATAGTGAACAGGACAGCCAGGTCGAGTTTCAAATCAGTTGACTTTTGAGTGGCTGGGAATACCGACTATTCAAAAAGGCTCAAAAATCGAGTTAACTTTAGAAATTCCGCTCACTATCCTCCATAGAAGTGCCTGAAATTAGTCCTTACTTCATAAATACATGGGCACACAAACATTCCAAAAACATCACGAGAACCATATCAAAATAGTGGTCAAGCACAAGAGAAAAGCCGGAAAATGCAACTAACAATTATGGTTTTGGCAATAAACAGAGGATTCCATGCTTCAACTCAAATATCTGCAGTCAAGAGGAGCGCAAATCATCCACGGAGCGCCGAATAATGACGCCTCTTCGGCATGGGTAGAGTTTACCATACGCTCAGCGTCTGGTAGGCTATACCCATTTCTTTACCCATCCGCTCGTGGGTAAGCATTTTGATGGGTCGCAGGTTAGGGCCAAAATTGGGGGTGTTGGGTACCATACCCATGGGTAAACTCATTGATGCATGCCAGCCCAGGTGCGTGGGTAACACCATATGTGTGGGTAACACCTTAACCTCACAGGGGCGAATCGGGTGTGTAGCACGTATTGCGCAACATATTTACGCACTCAGGCAAGTTTCCGGAAAAACCGCAGCAGCTATTCGGAAGAAACACAGCAGGAAACCGGAAGAACAGCAGATCACCTGTCGGTACTTCCGGTTTCTGCTGCGGTCCTTCTGAAAATTTGACCGAGTTCGGAAACCGTTCACTCACCCATCGAAGAAGAAAACGAGAGAGAATAATCGAAATACTTCAGTTATTCAGAAGATTCTGCTGAGTGCACTAGCAAATGACGATGCTGGTTCGCAGATTACGGTGGTTTGCGATTACATTGTCATCGCAGCCCAGCACACATGAAAACGATAGCACATGAAATGAATACCAGCCCTGCGCACAAAAAATCCGTGCACTCCATCATTTTCGCATGAAAAAGAAATGAAATCCGAGCAAAAACAAATCAAGTGCATACATAATTATCCGGCTCTTAAAAACTACTTCTATTGCTACCCACCAACCACAAGGAAGTGAATGGAATTTGTTTAAAAATACGTGGAAACGTGAACAATCCAGCAAGGATACCAAGCAAGAAGCTACTGCAGGAGCTGAGGCGGAACCGGTCCTCTTGTTCCAACACCCAGTCCACTAGAAATTCCCCAGAGCAAATATTTCAACTGACCCATAGCTAGCACAATGAAAAATGTGAGTATTGATCATAGGCCAACTCGTCATAACGTGGAGTGAGACGAGAAGGTGCTCCTGTGAGGTTTCGAACACGCTTTTGCGGTTTGATTATTTCTCCGCATTCCGGGCATTCCTAGTTATCCAAATTATGGAATACTCCTCCCATCGCTGAAAGATATGCTATGGAGTCCGGTAGAGAAAAATTTCGATGAAGCATATGCAAGAAATATCCTTGTCATAGACTGCCTCCACAAGAAATTTATCCCCTGAGATTTCTGGATAGTCACTGGTTCTCGAGAAAGCTGGTCAGGGAGATAGCGAAGAAAGTTGCCAGAACTACGTGATCCATAGTCTTCGTAGAAGCTTTCCATGACTGAACAGGAGTGACCGCATCGGGGGTATCAAAAGGTGTTAAATAATAAAATGGAGCTTACAGGGTGACCCTTTTCGAAGGGGAAGGATGTTTCTAGCCACGACCGCTCTTAGCGATGCAGTATAACGGTCACCACCCCCACAGCAGCAGGAAGATATAGCTATCTCTAAGCAATACATAAAGTATAGCATCCTAGGACGCACATACGAAGAGAGCTGATATCCCTGGGGTAACAGTCCAGTAGATCATCAAACCATGGAATGACGTAGGAACCATTTACATTAAAAAAATATCAGGTTACCCCTGTTAAATGATCACAAAGAGAACCACTGGGATCCCGAAGAAGAGGATAGGCCGATGGATTCCAGCTGAGAAATTCTGTGTTCCTCTGTCTGCCGAAAACCCCACTTCCTCTCCCCTACCCCCCGTTTACTAATTTAGTATCACTCTGACGTAGAATTTCAGGCAATACACAAGTGCAGCGTAACTCCGGCTGCTTCGCTGCAGCAGCTTCAAAGATAAATGGATTCCACCTACGGAAGCTAGTTCTGCTCGAAATTATACGGACTGTGTGATACATCAGCATAAATAACTACATTCTTGTGATACTGTGATACTTCAGCATAAATAACTACATTCTATACCAGCTGACAAGTACAAGCAAATGAGAAGAGTGTAGGAGTAAACAACAACTAACCCTATCATAAGTTATCGTTGAAAACATGAAAGGAGAACCATCCTCAAACTAAGTTTGTCTAGTACAGACGAAATTCCGGAATATCACAGCAATCAAAGAGTAAGGATGTCTAAGAAAGTTGGTTAACTGTTATTTGCTAGATCAAAAAGTCATAGTGGAGATCGTATTCCCTTGTAACGTTTGAATAAAGCTACAACTAAGAACATAAGAAGACGATCAAATCTATTAAGATAAGTTATTCAAGCAAAAATGTATGAAGGAAGCCGCTAAGGTGGACGCATATCGCTATTCCAAGACTGCGTGTTGGGATCCTCGTCTAATCCTAACCATCCACCGAGCAGTGAGGGAAATGACTCTGCTCCATACCTAAGGTCAAAAGTGGATTCAGAAGAGCAAGGTCTAGGCGGACTCGTCTCGATGAAACATACCTTTCCAGCAACTGCTCAGCGCAGGATCCTTCCATTAATTTCCTCTGTGCCATCTCAGTAATAGAGTGAAAATGAATAAAAGCAGCAATTACAACAAAAGTATGAAAAAGTTGGTGTGATTGGAACTGAAAATAAATGGAAATTATTCCCAGCGAAAATTGCCAGCGTATCACAGAATAAAAAAAACGACGAGGAACGTACCCATAGGTCACATTTTCCGGGGAACCATCTCTCCGGGATTCTCGTTGCGTATATTGCTGCTCCACCTATGTACATGGCACCCATGGATAACATCCAAACAAGGGACGCCTAAAGTAATAGGACAGAAATGTAAATGAGAGAAAATGATCGTTTTCTCTCCCTCTTTTTTTTTGAAGAACAAGGATTTGAAACTCAGAGCTGGAAAATACGTATTGAACAACAAAAACACACAAAAATAGTCATCCTAATCGTGGAAAAAGAAATGAAGTAGCATGCGGCGAACACCTTACTTTTTTGTACATGAATTCCAGTCCGTCAACGATTAACATATGAGCAGCTGGGAATATTGCAGACAATCCCATAGCAACAAACACTCCAGCCCGGATTGCTCTGAAAATTGGACTCTCAGAAGGAAAAGTGACAGCTGAAACATAGGGTAGTCAAGCAAAGAGAGTCACAGATCAATGTAGCTAGATATGCTCAACCTGATACAACCATAACAAATCATTTCAAAGCAAATCAAATGAAATCAGTGAAACAAGTATACCTGTATTTCGGCTGCGCAAATTTGTCCCATAACGAGACTATCATAGCTAGTAAGCCTAGAACACTGATCATTGTGATGTAGATGATCATGGGCTGCGGACGACAGTAGAATCCATAATATAGCCATGGAATGAATGAGCCAACTATCAGCAAAGTAATTCCGGTGTAGTCCAATCTGTAACAAACCAAAGATGATGTAGGAAGGACAATGGATATATAAATTGGTTCTAATAATATAAGCTGGTCTCACTTGCTGAACAACTTTCCCACAGAATCCGAATGACAAGCAACAGTATGGAATAGAAAAGACATGCCGAGACATAGTATGGCACCCAGGAAGTAGTTCGAAAATATGATTTTCTCCATGAAATGGACTTGCGTCTTTGATCGAGTTAAGAACCACAGCGCAACACCGATGAACGCGACGCATCCTACAATAATAAATTTATTATACTAAGGAATTTCAAGGGAATCTAATTCATCTAAAGGCAGAAATTAAAGGACGACACCAACATTCTCACTACTGGCGAAGAAAACGGACCATGACAAAATGGTAATAGGTACCGCTAACATAATGATCAACGGATAAGATTTGAAACAAAGAAAATAGAGATTTTATCTAGTAATTCAATGTAAAGTATACAGCTCTCTCCAAAATGGATAACTTACTCTCCATTAATGAATCGATTTAATTGTGAATTATGGTTCTGATAGCACATGCATGAAAAAGAGCACAACACCCACCATACATGTGCGTCCAGATATTTCCCGTCTCGGTGTGTAGTGCAAAAATACTCTTGAAGCAGCTGCTGAACGACGGAAGTGGCGGACGGTGACCTAAATGTACAAAAATTTGGTGCACTTGATTAGAGAATATTTTACCTAATGCATTTTGATGCATCCGAATCTGTCGAAAAAGATAACCTGTCCCCTGCACTCCATAACTATCGAGCGTTTTTCTGCCCATTATCTCTCTCTGAAAATGGTGCTTTGAATGCCCTTACTCCCTCAGAAATCCCTCCGGGGTCGATGAGTTGGTACCAGAGGAGTCTGGGAGGATGAAGCACTGGACGCGTGTGGCGCAGTGGTAAGAGGCTCGTGCGCAAACACATGGTCGATGGTTCGATCGCGCCCGTGGCCAACCAAGCCATCCGGGGTCGGTTACTTGGTACCAGAGGGGTCTAGGAGGAAGAAGCCTTGACTTGGTTCATTGGATGCCCCCCCCAAAAGTCACTGTACAGGGCACATACGCATTCAACGCCTCTACGATGCTCAGATGAAGTCGAATGCGTGGCGCATCCCACGTGACGGGATTGATCAACGCCACCCACTTTATCGTTTATCCTTTAGGTAGTCGTGTTCGTGTTCGTAATACTACAGTCCACAACTTCGAGGGAGTACCATGAGGTGGTTATTTCGCGATATTGGCGATGCCTCCGGAAAAGAAACACCCGGGAAACTCAGGATTTTGCATTTTGTTGATGCGAGCGGCAATCAAACGTTTGGTCGGTCTAACCTATTACTCAAGCAGATGTGCTGTGTCAGCGCTAGAGAGCTGGTCGGAATCGCAGAATGACACATCACAATGCTTACTGTAATGAACACGAATATGATTAACTACAGTGGTGGTCCATCGCTCTTGCGTTGCAGAATACCGGCCGTCTGCTGTACCGCGCCGCATCACTTATGCATCATCATAGGTGCTGCGGCGTGGCATAGCAGTCGGGCGGTATTTTCCAACACAAGAATGACTTCCTGACACTGTAAATGCTATCTTGTCGAATGAATACTGTAAACATTAATATGCATGTAGGGCATCCAGAAAGCCAATCTCAACAAGATGAAAATGACCAGGGAAAACGCTCGATAATTATGCATCAACCTAGTACTTTAAAGGCAGTGTGTCAGGTCGTTCTGGGTATTGAGATGTCAACGGAATCCGATTCTTCTCGACGCGCTGATTCCAATGGTGTACTTGGAATCCGAAAAAACGGTCAAAAACCCCTACTTTTAAGGCAAAATGTGATCTTGACATGGACGAGTTTATCTGACCGCAAACAAGGAAGAAGCGGCGAGAAATTGAGATTGTTTATCGAAATGAGCTTCTCAGCAGCAGCTTCTATAGACAGAACAAGTATTTCCGTGTAGGAAAACCATGCCGTACTCTCAGTAAGCTTAATTGCGGAATGAAGCCTCTCGTACAACTGGCCGAGAATTTTGAAATTCTCGGCCAAAGGATCCCGTATTTTTCGGGGTTTCCGATATCTTTTTGAAATTTAAAGTGCAGTTGTGTACTCAGCAGCCCGAATATGTTCAGATGATGTGAGGTTGTGACGAGCTGATACACTGCCTTTAAGGCGTGTACCATTACTACGAACTAACTAGAAACGATCAAGAACAAGATCTTCAAGCGGAGAAACGAAACACTTTGTATTGAAGGTGCCGCTCACCAGTTCTAAGATACTCGTTATCCTGAAGCCACTCGGGAAGATACTCGAAGTTTGTAGCTTTCCATCGAGCTTCCCAGAACTGAATACAAAGTCCTCCAAACTGACTGTAAATACGAAAAAGAAAGACCAACCCTTTTTATGATAGTTCTAGCTCCTTTTCCAGATTCTCCCGGGACAACCACTTCTTCTTCATTGATTTCCACCTAAATTCGGATACTTCGACATAATCAAAACAAGAAAGTGATATATAAAGGCACCTCGAGCTCATTGTCATCATCGTCAAGATGTGGCATTCCAGACAAATCAAATCTCAACCCAGGTGCAGCTGGAAAACCATTCTTCTGTTCTAAGGCATCAGCACCACCAGCCATGCGACCTCTCTTTGCAGGATGGAGACGGTACCGCACTACCCTACGCCTGTGGGTATTTCCATCGGCCTGAACACCATGCCTGTCAGTATTTCGTTGATGAAGTCCTCAATTACAGCAATATAAACCATTGTTTCTTTGTCATGAATGACAGCTACTGTCATCTTCTCTCCCTTAGCATTCGGCATACTCCATGCACGACGATGTCCGCGCTTCATGTTGTTGGTGGCTACCGCTTTCGTTGTCGATGAACATGGCTCATCTTGCCCAACTGAGAAACCTTCCTTGCCTAAAATGCAACTGCATAATTGGTCAATCAATAAGAGAAAAGAGGAAAAATCAAGCTGGAGAAGTAGGCCGTGCATAACGTAACGCTTTCAGTAAGGTGTGTAGCAAAATCGTTTGTTGGTCACGCTTTACAGGGTGCCAACCGATTAGAGTCTCCTGCTCGCTTTTCCCCTAATTAAAACCGCCCCTAAACTCTCTACGCATAGCCGATCCCTGATTATCTTCACTAGTTCTCTCACAGGTAATTATCGTTCCTACGGAAGGGTCTAATGAGTGGCTTTACCTCACTTGATCCTGCAATGGGACGAGATCTACCTAGATCTCATCTACTCTATCCCTGAATCTCTGTTAAATCTATTTACTTATTCACTACACATGAAACAAGGTGTGGCTACCGCTGGACACAAAGGGTTCTCACCAAAATTCTGGATGCGTTCGACAAGCAGTGCACCGCCCCGCCTGTGGTAAAGGGCGTGTCAGGTCTGACCTAGGGTTTAGTTCTGTTGCAGTTATTCTTTCCACCAATCTTCGTTCAAAATCAGCAGACGTACAGTGAGCGTCGGTGATGTTGACAAATTTGCGGATATTGAAGCGCGCAACAGCGCAACCGCACTATGTGCTGGAACCGCTATCTTGCATTGTCACAACGGCTAATCAAAGCGATACTTAATGTTTTTTCTTAGTCATGTTCGATAGCGTTACAACGAAAGAACACTAAATATTGCCATAATTAGCTACTACAAGAATCCAAAACATCATTTGCTCAAGATACGAGCGTTCTGCTCTTTGCCTGCAAGCCGCGAGTTTTATTTAAATTCCATCTTCACTCACCGTATGATATTTCTGCAAGAAGTTTTACCTACAAATCTCTATGAAGAAGGAGAAAGGCAAAGTCAAGGTCGTAATGAGTATGCATTTGTGAACAACTCACCTTCCATCAGCCTTAATTTATTGTTATTAGCAGTCAGTAAAAGGATTCAATAGAAAGTTGAATGTGGAACCGAACGGAAAGGGAAAATACACACATATGTCCTATACTACAGAGTGAATTCTTTTTCAATCGAAAACAGCAAATCCGCAATGAACAAACCGGTTTGTATGACTAATGATCCAATCAGATCTAGGAAGTTACGCTTCTGATTAACAATTCCATAATGAACAAGTTACCTGACTCATGAGGATTTCGCTTTTCTTTCGACTTGAAGGAATAACGGGTCATTCCAAATAAAATAACAGTGGTAGGAAGAAAATGGAATGAGACAGAAGTGGTTATGTCGAAGTATTGCGAAATTACGAAGTGACATGGCTTGATATGTGTCAGAACTCGTCATTCTAATTGGCATTTCCCACGATAAGGGCAATCGACTTTTCTGCTAACCACGTCCAGAAAGAAAGAAAAACACAACGCGAATTTCATACGATTTTCCTTTCAATGAGATCATGAGACTTTCATTCTGCCAAAATCGAAGTTGTAGCAAAAGCCCGATTCGTAGAATGAAGATTTTTTTGGTTGGGTGACTAATCCAGGTCTATGATAATATAGGTCACATACGCATCCAATGCCTCTACGATGTTCAGATGAAGTCGAATGAGTTACACTTAATCCGTAACACTATGTGGATTTGTTGCCTCTGCACATTTCTCTATTTCTTCTCACCGTGCTTCCCATGTGTAGAAAAAAAGGTGCTGGTTGTCAGTAATCTGATTGAGTCTGCTCTATGGCATGAATGATTGGAGGAACATTTACACTCAAGAATTTCCAAATTAGGAGGGTTACCTTCAGTTTAAAAAAAGGTCAAGGGAATAGCTCTGCGGAGGGAAGTCCAGGGCTAGGATTCATGAACGTCTAACCGAGCAAAGCCAGGCTAGCACACCAACCTGCGCCTCCTAGCACTAGGTACTCCATACGATAACCAATCACGCTACCCACTGCTGGTTTGCTTGGTTATCGTTTCATGAATCCCAGCCCAGCTAAAGTGAACTTCTGCGCGAAATTCATCCATCCTGCTTTTGTGAATCAATGAAGAGAGAATTCTCAGTATGACAAACCTTCGTGTACAGTGGAAAGTCTCTTTGACTGGCTCGCTTTCCCATTCACGCCGTCATCCTCGTCGCTGTCGCTAGCTGACTGTTCCACGACCTTGTTGTGACGAACAACAATTTCAATCGGTTGGAACGACTTTCGTGGGCTTGAAGAAAAATAATTTGATTTTGAGCTCATAGTATCCGCCTCAGCAAGTACTTAAAGTAGTCAAAACCCTTCTGACATTTTCCCCATATCCTATATTCGCTAAGCACACTGAAAAAAAAAGTAGAAAGGCAAATGTATATAAAAGATGGAGTTGAAATCAGCACCTATGGTGGTTTTGCGCTCTCAGATTTTGCTGTAATTCAAGGTTTACACAATGTTGAGACCAAAAGTATGATATACGAAGAAGGCAGTTTTGTTTGGCCACAGTCTGACCCATTACTCCATTGACGACCGCGCGACTCACCAGTAAGCCGCGCCTTTTTTTTTGTTGCATGATTCAGCTTGAGAGATCATCAAGCCTTAATGATCTCGGGGGTTTCCTTAGATAATAAAATTGTGACACTTCTAAGTCATAGGGTTTGCTGGTATCGATGATCGAATTTTTTATTTGAAGGTTTTCGAGCAGAGGTGTCAGAACTTGGAAGAATGTGGAAAAGCGCGAAGAAAAGGCGCGGTCATCAATGGGTTTTAAAAAAAGGTAGGAAAAGTTCCGCTGGTTGGAGTCGAGATGGATTCTTTCATGAGATATACGCAAGCGGGTCAAAAGCACGCGTCTAGTATAAACTGCTACTACATCTCATCTCCTGCTCGGCCCTCCATGAAGTGTGCCAACAATGAAATAGGTAAAAACAACAACATACCTGTACTCCACATCAACTTCGTCCACCAAAACTTGCTGATTATCCTTGTTTTTGGATGCTTGTAGAGGACCGTCAGTCATTATATTCTCAGCTTCTCGCAGTACGCTCTTAAAATTCATTGATCTCAATAAGATGTACAACGCAAGAGCGGAGAATAATTCCAAGAAACCAACGTTAACACTCCTCATTGGACTTTGCAGTTCTGAGTTCTCTTTATGTTTCAACTGCAATTCACCATCTTCCAATACGATCACCATATCGTCGTCATCTTCTTCCGCATTCTAAAAATTTTTTTTAGCAAGGTGTAAGAAAAAAGAACGCCTGTGAATATTAGGAACGAAATCATGCTTTATGTTAGAACTCTCAAACAGTGTGATGTAATGGTATACTCTCATTCAACTTTTTGAGCCTTAATCTGGAAAAACTCGTTAATCAGGATACTGAAATCACAACTAATCTGAGGTGACATCTTCGGATGTTACAAAAACAGTGCTATGATACAGCAGACCCACCAGATAATGTGAGGAATACGATTAGACTGCATAAAAGCGGATATCAAAAAGTGGAGATGTTTGTGATACAACCATGCCTTATCACTATCATGACCCTTACGTCATTTTTTACCGGATTTCTCCTGTTTTGATCTTATTAAATCAACTCCAAATCGTTGCAACAACACCGAAATGGCATTCACGACAATGAAATATCTTCCAGAACTCAGCTCCTTTTCCAGATCCGGTGTCTGTCATACGATCCAACGACCGGATACGTTATGCGTGACCTTTGCGTGACGATTTAAAGGCAGCACTCACGGGTATTTTTGTTGGAGATTTCGCTGAATTTCGAGGTTTTTAGATACGATGGCAGTGATGAAGCAGCATGAAACACGCTGGAAGACGGGAAATGAAAGCGCTGTTTTTTTTTGCGTCCAAAGTGTGGACGAGTTTTCCACTGAGGGTATACGCGCGCAACGTTACGAAATATTGTGGATGGTGCGCATTTTATACACTACACTGTACACTATTGCATACACTACACTATGCACTGCGCTAAAACACTCGTCGCATACCAAGTCAATAGCGTTAACTGGCGCGGCGGACACCAAAATGGCCACGCTCGCATCCGTGTCCACAGCAGAATCTCCGCAGGTAGGCGGTTATTGATTGTGTTCTACTTACCATTGTAATTTCCTAACAGCCGGCTACACAGTAAGCGACTCACATCAAAAGTGAAAATTTCCGTGAGTGCTGCCTTTAAGTAACTGGGTCCGCTATGCTGCCACCAAAGTTGTTAGGATATGATTAAAAGGATCACGAACTAGAAATTTCCCACATGTTTATGGGCATTTCTATGGAATATATTCAAACTCTACTAGAAGAGTGAAATGAGTACATGATCTCACATGGTCTCCTTTTTGTTTTTGTAACTCTCACAAACAACATTTTTTTTAAAACACTGGTCGAGGATCCGAAATTGAAAGACGCGTTGATTGAAAAAAAAATTGAAAAAAAAAATTTCTAGGTTTAGCCCTACAGTGAAGACATATGCAGTGATCAACTTTGACAAATCCTACTAGAAAAACGGTTCTCGTCGCCACCACTTCAGCCCGTTTGCAGAAGATGGCCGAGTTACCCGGGCTTAAACCGGAGTGAGATGGGAATGAAAGCAAGTTTATCATAATGGAAGAAAGTGATTGTAAACAAAGGCACCCATTCATATCATACTATAACTCATCCTAATTGATCGCCAACACAAACTTAATCTCTCTCTATCTTGATAATGCTGATGCCTACGACGATGCAATTTTCGTAGAATTGTTGGCACCATTGCTAAGTATCCAAAACTATCAAAATCTCGGAGATGAAAATTTCCGTGGGTGCTGCCTTTAAACTAGAACAAGGACCAAATAGAATAAAGGGATCCTACTGTAAAGTTTAACGAGCGAGGTGCCGAAAGCATCACTCCATTCTGAAAACAGTGACCATTGGTGTATTACTATGTACATACATAGAGAGTGCAAAGTGGCTTTGAAGTCGTGCACGCATGTAAAATAGTCCCGAAAATGATATGAGAGTAAGGGGAAACCATGTGTTCGAGCACAGCGATGGTCACTTCTCCCCGAATAGAGGGTAGTTTGTTGTTCCTAGTCTTTTTTAGCAGCTTCGTTTGCTGTTCCTAATTCTTTTCGGCTGCTTCGTTGCTAATGTCGTGCGTATTTTCCAAGATGTTGAAGTGTCAAGTGACGTTTACACTGACTATTTTTGGTCGAAACTATGACAGCAGCCTTATGTTCCGCGCAATAGCTTGCAAGGATTACAGAGTCCTAGTTCTTCCTCTTCCGATGTGCCCAACCAGTAACATAAGATTCATGGAGTTGTGGTCGTTGCTGTTCGATTCATGCAGGCTCGACTCTTCAAAAAACCTCTGAAGTCATTAAAGAACAACCCCTGACAAGAATTCCGCATTCAAACGTTCTCTGCTTATGAAACTTAAGCAAGGTGCGGAATTAAAAAAGCATCCGTGGCTGCAACGAAATACATTACTACATGACTTCTAAAGTTCGCGAAAATAGAATCCTTCGACCTTAAAATTGTGAGAGAAGAAAGTATGTAGAACGAACATCCGAGCGTTTCCCTTAATGAATCCGCTCGGAAAGAATTCTGTAAATGTGCACAAATACATTCGACCAGTCAGTGCATAACTAACTCATACATTTCCACAATTCACTAATTTCGCACTTTTAGTGGAACTTGAGCTCCCACATGAATGTTGATTGACATGAGAGACATGATCCGCTCATTTATCGTAACAACTTCGGTAGCAGCAGAGCGGACCCAATTACTTCAACCGCCACGCGCGGCGTATCCAGCCGTCGGATCTTATGATATATACCGGCTCTCCTCCTTTTCAAGGTGGTTTCGATAAATGTTGTATAAAATGTCAGCCTAGCAGTTGTAGCAAGGAATGTGGAAGAAATACCGTTATTGTACGTGCCCGTCCGTGGGTCCTGATACATGTACTATTTACTACTTCTAAAATGGAAAACAGTGATGTTATGTACCTGCTCTGCATTTGCCTCCAGCAGACTATGGCTTTCCGAAGAATGAGGAGTGTCGACATATGGTTCCATCTCCATCTGAAAAAAAGACAAATTAAGAAAGCTTTATATCATAGGCAAAACGAATAACGAGAAGTAGGAAAAAGTTTTTCCTATTTGAATGAAAAGCTATCCAGAAACAAAGGGATCGAAGGCAAAACGCAGCAAAATGAACTCCACCCATCGTCAACATATGGAGAAAAACGATAGGCGTAAATTATATTGTGCCTCGTGCACATTGCACAAGCTGCACGCGGTCACGACATCTATGTACATACTGTTTCAAAAATGAGAGCAATTCAATGTTTTGTCTGTAGCTAGACAAGACACGTCAAATCTTGCAAATTCAGCGCTGTCAGTAACTGAAAACGTGCCAAAACATGTCAACTGGCGAGACCTACCTCATCTTGGAAGCCTGCCAAGTGGCAAGATTTGTGGAACAGACAGTACAGTCCTTCTCAAAAAGATAGACGGATTGCGCGTGCGGTTTCTTAGAATTACGGCTGCAGAATCGCGGTGGGACCTACTCGACCCTCTCACTTAGGGCATGCTCTCTCCGCATCCCTAGTTCAGGTTCCGCCGCGATGGTGCAGTCGCGCAATCAGCCTATATTTTTGAGAAGGACTGTAGTTTTGGGTGGGTCCGACAGGATTGCGACCAGAGGTGTGGGCAACAAAAAAATGGGTTTTGTAAGTTGTAAAGTCCCCAAAACCGTCGTCGATCGTAAAATAGAATTGAAGGTCTGAGAGCCACTGATAAAATCCAGAAAACCTGGGCTATAGCAACTGTTAAATTATGGGTTTCAACTCATTTCGATTCTGTAGCTGTATCCAATATATTTGGATGGAAAACAGCGAATATGTATCCATTCCTACTCGTTTTTATCCAATCTGCTATCCAATACAATCCATCCATCCACGTGTTCAAAAATACTATGAAAAACATTGGGAAATTTTATAAGCTTCACTCAAATTTTCAAAGTCTCAGAGAAGAGAGGGATTTCTCCGTTGTTCAATGCCCAACTGAAGACACAGACTCACCTTGGACGGCACTCTCGTCGGTGGAAATACAGTCAGAGAAGACCGTGCAGAAATCCAATCTTGTTGACATCTCTTATGGGGTAGTACTTTGTTGTCATCATTCTGTATCGGAACTGCTGCCTCACTTTTTATATGCACTTAAGCATTATGCTCACAGACTTCTCAAATTTGCAGTCAGCCGCAAACTGGAAGGGCGGAGGTGTTAACATAATTTCTACACTTAATGCGGACAAAGCACCCGGATTTCCTCTGTTTCAGCGTCCGCGGAAAACCTCGACTCGGAGCTGATGTATGGGTGGTGGAGTACAGACTCAGCACATCATAATTGTGAAATGACCACAAACAATAATGGCTTATCTGCACAGAAAATCGAACTGACGTCGTGAACCCGCCTGGTCGTGTTCACGCCGATCCGAGTTTTCCCCGGCTCGACCGGCCAGCTAGAGCTATTGCGACGCATTGCCTAGAGCATTATATGTAGCGTATTGTATGAAATACACACACTCATGTGTTTCACGCTGTTTTCTTATTTCCCATAAGTTTGTCGTCTCTGATAACCTCGAAATTCAGCAGAATCTCAAACATGAAAATTTCCGTGAGTGCTGCCTTTAAGGGAACACCTCCAGCCATTCTGCTGGCAAGCCTCTAGGAACTTATTGTTAGGTTGACTTGGGTTAACAAATAGGCCAAAATAAAAGGTGTTAGCAATAGACGAGTCGTCGCATCGCAAAATGTCGTTCGCACTGGTGGTCTCAAAGTCTCAAAATCTTACGAAGGACATAGTCCTAGCAAGCAGTTTCCCAGTTGAGGGCGCAATGTGATGACGTACGAGAGTTCGCTGTAACGGGCGCTTTCACAAAACAGTGGTAGCCCATCCTATCTTACTCATCAATAATAGATACTCATTGATTTTTGAACATTCCGTCGATATTGGGCAAAATTTTGAAAATTTCCAATAATTCGATGGAGTTGCTGCAAACTCGATCCATTTTTCACAATTTTCGTTCAGGAACGCTCCCGTTTCGGAAACTGTTGTGCTCAATCTCAACATTGTGTTTTCAGGTGCTCCGTATTATAACAAAGAACTCTGCGAGCTGAAGGCGGGTTTAGTGACAAGTGATGGTGACATCGTCGAAGGTAACTTCGATGCCGCTTCACCTCTCCAAGACCATGACGACGATGATAGGTTGACGGGGGACCTTCTCGTGCTGATAGTTAACTCGTTATGAGTGTAGTTAAAATCGAATTGGCTGCGATTGCGATCGAGAATGGAAGGGTGTCAGAAGCTGAAGTGGCAGCGCTCAATCAAAGCATGGATCGCATGGAATAGATGACAAATTTGTCGAAACGAGTACCCGCAACATGGACACTAGGTCCTCTTAGAAGTCGTAGTTGTTTCTCAAAGGAATTTGTACTCTTCATTTTTACGAGAGACAGTGTATTCATACGCTAGCACCAAGTCTGTCGCAGAATTGCGTCAGTTGAAAGTCTTGAATATGAGCTATTTTCCGCTGCTCCTCAAAATCGAAGTGTAGCAGCACGACACATCCGAGTACGGCGGTTAAGCAGGTACTGTTCCCGCCCATCCTTCTTTGGTTAAAGAAAATTGAATTCTTCCTATAATTTTTTCTAACTGCAGTTCTGTTTTAGCGCCTGTGGCAGGATGTAGGCACCATTATATTGTCACTCTCAATATATAATAAACATTGAAAATCAGGTCTATACCAACACATTCTGTACTCCCGTTGTATCAGGTTAGACCTAACCAGTCTAATCCTGAAACCTGTGTAAGTATTATGACATTCCGGCCATTTCTGACCCCGGAGAAAATCAAGGAATCTTTAAACTGACATGTTTGACTTCTCAGAAAAATGATTCGCGATCAGAAGCTGACGCAAAGCCGAAATCCATCAAGCCGTCAAGGATCTCAGGAGCTCCTCTTCCCGCTGCATCAGCGCGAAAATAATTACAGACCAAATCAGAGAATTTACTTACTCGATCATGGGTGAATTTCTTAGTGGATGTTGTTGGAAAATACTTAGCGTGTTTCCTTGAAATTTAATGAGTACTAAAGAGTTATAAAATTTCATCTCTTTACTTCAGCTGTGAAATAAATGGTTTCTTCGTGTGTGACTGATTTCTTCTCTGAACTTCACTAGTGGTATTCAAATTAGGCGGCGTCTATTCATACATTTCATTTTACTTTTTTGTTATTACACTCCTTGGACAGTTATCTAAGTAGAGATAACCATCATATTATCAACCGCATAGAAAGCATTACATTATCCCTTACATACACATAGAAAATTAGTGAAGAAGCTTAGCGGAAAATCATTTTCATCCGGAGAGAGCGGTGAAGCTGCACTTCGTATGGATCGTAGTGGGGTTTTTTTGAAGTTTAGTTGCAACAAAGGTAACGTAGAACACTAGTGTGATCCAATGTGTCGCGGAGCGGCGTATAGCTTAGGACTTCTACTTTTCCTGAGTTTAGTTTGGCTTGTTTCCTACATTCTTGAATATGAATTGTTTGAAATATCGAGCAAAGAAATATTTTTTTTAAATGTCCACAGGTCGAGATGCTCGTAATATCGTGTACTATCCCAAGAAAGAAATCTGATCAAGTTAGAATCTAATTGAATGAACGTCTACAAGATACAATGAACTCCAAACGGCCGTAGGCAAGGGGGGGGGGGGGAACAGCGGCGCGCCGTTCTCTGGCAGAGACACAGGGGCTCTACGTGTTGGCTCTGGTTGTCTGCTGCGGCGTGGCGCTCGAGCTCTCTGCTGCTGGCAGAAGCTGACAGCCAGAGTCAGCATGCAGGGCCCTGCGTCTCTGCCCAAGAACGCCGCACCGAGGTCCCCTGCTTCTTCTGCTATGACCTTACGTGTCTTTTCAGTATTTTCTCTCATACAATTACATCATTCACTGTTTTCTTCTCACTTTCTGCGGTTTCCGTGCTTCCCTTTCCACTTGAGCCGCAGCTTTGTTCACTTCCTTATTTTTCCATGAGTACCCATGACTTTGAATATTTATACACATGACAAACAAAGCTAATCGAATATGAAAGTACGGAAACAAAGAGTTTGAGCAAAATTCCAACTTGAGCATTCTGTTTTGTCCAGTGTATGCGCATGCATACCCAAGAGGATGAGCATTGAGGTGGTGTTTTGGCGGTGACTGGCGATGCATTCAGTGATCCGCACCTGTTGTGCGGTTTCGGCTCCGCATCCGACCTGGCAGCGAGTCGATCCTTTTAATCTCTGAGCACTTCGTGTCAACAGCATACGCAACGAAAGAACGAAACGAAGCATGCGAATGCGGCTTTGACGAGCACCACTCCGAAAACAACGCTGAAAAGAGAAGATTTGATTTCTGTTCCTCTTCATGGATTGAGCTATAAAATACACTTAGGAAGAGGCCTCGAGTGATCGAAATTAGGCTAAGCAGATTTAGTGTCGGGGTAGCATGTTTAGGAAGAGCTGCTGAAAAACCCTCTCCGAAATTACTGTCTAGGCAGAGTGCATAAATTACCCGATAAACTACATAGTGGAAGGGTCTCGGGAGGATTTTCAAATAAGGCTAGGAAGAATAAAGGCCACTTATACTATAATAGATGCGTAGTTTGACGCACGCGAGCCTACATTCTTCAAACGGAAGTAGACAAGGGGCGGGGCCGCGCGCGGCCTTCTTGGGCAGAGACTTGAGGGGCTCTGCATGTTGGCTCTGGTTGTCTGCTTCTGCCAGCCACAGAGAACTCGAGTGCCACGCACTTCCCTAGTCGATCAATTTTCGCTCCTATTCTTCTTGACGGGTCCAATCCCACTTGTACCTCAAGAGGTGCAGTCAAAGGCTGAACTCGTACCTATTGCTGTTCTACCTTATTTACTTGCAGACCTACGATTTTTTCGATTTCTTTCATTATTCTGGTGCGCCGACAGAGTTGATGTACACCTCCTACGCCTGTCTTCAGGGCTTTCTATGATCTAAGAAAGGAAGAAGTTCTTACATTGTCCACATCCGCAAATACCAATGGCACTTGTTTTCACCAGATCGATTGCATCGATAGTAGACGAAGATCGTATTGCTTGGACATCTGAAATAGACTTGTAGAAAGACAAGTCTGAGGTAAACATGGTTTGTTGCAAGCTCTCCCAGCAGCTGTCATAATTTGAGGAACCTAGGAACTTTCAAGATTTTCCTTTGCTGAAAATTTGCCTAGGAAGAGGGGGATTCAACATCCAAAATATGAATACCATTTTGTGACGCTCAAGAGAGCCAGTAGTAGCTAAATTTGATCGGTACCAGCACCATAGTCAGTTTTGACTTGGATCATTTCTGGATTCCTCGATTTGAACAAACTCTACTGCTTAACTCGAAATCTTTTCTGTGTGCCTTCTCATATGGCTATGAAAAGAGCGAGTCGATCCCTTTGCTCACCAGTTAGTGATCCATCAATGTTTCTCGGAACTTCTAGTCACCTATCCTAGATCCGCAATGTCTCAATCCAGGAACTCAATCCCGTCTCAGTCTTTTTGGCTACCTCCGCCAAAAACAATAGGCAAAATCCTGCCACCCCTTGTTCTCAAATTTTCATCTCCCCTAAGTTGAAGTCCGTAACGCCTACATTATCCCCGTGCGGATTCATATTTAGGTCAAAAAAGTATTTGGTTCCTGCTCATTCTAAATTGCTCACCTTCAAAATGGTTACTGCGGTGAGTATCGACAGTACATTTGGGGTCAGGGTGCCAATTGACCATCACTTTCAGGACATAGTGATTCAACCCTACCACGTATGTGGCAAAACACCACCTGTTCTATCCAGTGAACCCTCAGCCCTCATCACTACATATTCGCTATTCGAACAGAACACCTCTTAAAAGATCACCACTGTCTCATTACAGTGGCAGACGCGGAAAGTGGCCGTGTGGCG
>JARK01001338.1:4224452-4243045 GCA_000688135.1 Ancylostoma ceylanicum | reverse complement strand
TTCTATTCCTTTCTTTTTTCCCTAACGTAAGGACCTCAGATTGATTATTTCGCAGGGAATACCTCTAAGGACAAATGTTTCTCAAAAAATGCTAATAAATTTGATGCATGAACCCCACTCACATTTCCGTGCCACAGCTCTGCCCCGTGTCCCGTTTGTGGTGCGGACGTAAACGATGCGCCCTGATCGGAGTCTGCGCCGGAGGGCTTTCGTCTGGATCGACAAACTCGCTGAGCACCACAGAGAAGAATAAACTTAACAACACCATAGAGCCATTCATCTGAAAGGAGAATGGATAACGAGTGAAAGTGCAGGTGTCTCACATCACGATGCACTTTTCGTCAGACGACGCGACAGCATTATGGAAATGCGAGTGAATCATGAAGAAATACTGAGCGTTTTTTTGACGAAGTCACGTGGGTTTGAGTGAATGTATTGTAGCTGGCAATGTTTAATGAAATTGTTTCTGTAACGATCTGTGGTGAAGGGTTTTGTACAGTGATGCCCACGCGACTTCGTAGTACAGCTTTAAGGAAAGCGTAGTACATTACACAATTCTTTTAAAAATTGTCTTCGAGATAGAACAGACATTGAGAAGATGTGATGGGTAGCTTTGAGAAGAGAAGCCAGAGGATTCATGTTTAGATGCAGTAAAATCGCCATTAAATCAATGCCTGGCTGCATCATTGAGATTACCCAGGGTAAACGTGCCGACGCACGTGACAGTGAGTAAATATGTGTGGCATTAACATAATTACCTTGGGGAATCCCGATGCGGCCTCAACTTTTAAAAAAAAGGCACGCACTAGGCACTCAGGGCAGGGATGTATGAAATGTATGTCTGAAGCGTTGACCAAGCACACCAACGATCACTCATGTTACCTAGTGTAAAATTGTTAACACCTTAACAATTTTACAAATCCAAGCAAACTAACGATGAACAGCGTGATTGGTTACCCTACAGAATGGAGGCAGCACGCATCACTCAGGTTACCCAAGGTAAACATGTTGATACACCACAACTTTAACGTATATTGTACATTCAAACCATCAACTACGAGGGGCGATTCAGTGAAAATATACCTCCCCAGAACTATAGCTAAGTTCAGATCACAAGATTTCTTCATTAATAGAGCAGCTTCCGATTATTTAGCACTGAGCAGACTGAAGGCAATTCCTAGTAATATTCGATCATTCACTAGAATTTTGGGCAGCTATATAAAATGATGATTACTTCCTCGGCGAATAAGTACATAATTGTACATTTGCAATTGTAACTGGTCTTTGTACTGATAGCATGAGATGTATCATGTAAACAATAAACAATAAAATTTATTAACATGGGTACCAACAAGTTTAACCTGCGTAAACTCGGTCATGCATCCTGGCTTACGTGATTTGAGCAGACGCGTGACGTGAAAATTTGTTTGTTCACCCATATTCGCCTGGTTACTTTTTACGAATCCCAGCCCAGAGGCCGCATGTATCACTGAAATTACCCTAGCTAAACGCGCTAACACCACGCAAATTCACCAATCGTTAACATGGGGCGTCAAGAGGTCTACCCTGGGTAAGCTGCATCTAAGCCCAGGAATTTAAGGGCAGCACCCTTCTACGCATGAAATTCATGAAAGTGTGCTGTTTTTCGTGCGTTTGAATTTACCCCCTCGTCCCCTCTGATTATAAATGATACGCAAAGTTTAGCAGGAGTTTAGCAGGAGTAGCAGGAGCAACATTTTGAATCTTGGCCCGCTAAGGAAACAAAGATAGTATGTGAGCGAACACCCTCTGAAATAGAAGCCACGTTGAAGACGTAAGCGAATGCTGTAGTCAAGCGAATAACATGAATTATCTCCTAATTTCCTTTGTAATCTTATTGTGCTGCTGCTCTCACCTAGCGTCATTACAACCAATGACCACAGCAGTGAAATATGGGAAAGCGTTCAAAAAACTGAAGAAAGCAAATGCAATAAATAAATCACTAATGGTATACTATCATAGTAACATGTGCAGAGTAAATATCTGGAATTGGTGTTGCATGTCGCCATGCAAGTCTTCCCAGTTGCTTTGTTCAGGAATTCAACTTTTTATGTTCCAAGACGTCTCAACACTGGAGGTGTGGGAGTAGAGAGAGTTGGAAGTGACAAGAATGGAATGCCGACTCTCTATTGGTAGAAAAGGGCGCTCAGGAATAGGCATAGGCTGTGAGTTATTCAAGGCGGAACAGGTGCGGAACAAAGGAGGCGAGGACTGCACCTTGGCATACGGAAGCTTTCGGATTATGCAACTCAAACAGGAACTTTTCGTGAACAATACTTCCGCCTTTATCATGTATTCCTTCATGTAAAGAGAGAGAAGTTTTCTTATGCCCATGAATCCTGTTTGGATTTATGTGGAGTTTCCAATTAATTTAACCCCATCCCCACTTCCCTGACTCTATGTAGCTCTTATTCAGCTATTGGGGAACAGGACCAGACTGTTACTCTGTAAATCCGTACCCTAACTCTTGGTTGGAAAATGCAGTACGGATTCACATGTCATCTGCACAGTCATGGATCTGTCGTATAACATCTCCTTACTCTATCACTCTACCCAAATCTCGCTCCTACAATAATGGGAACTCTTAATAACCTTGAGATAACGTGATTGGAAACGTAAATTGACTATAATTAGGCATACAATAACAGGTTAACAGAAAAGAGAAAAGACCCAATTGCTCAAGGAAAGAAAAAGAGCGGTGAGGGCTAAGGGTAAATGCTGTTTATTTATTCATTTATTTTATCCATTTATTTATACAGTAGCTCAGAAATGGTGAACCGTAATACAACAGCTGATGTGCACCTATATAGTAGGTAAGCCCACAGTTTGTGTGTATGGGTAAGCGTATGAATAAGGATCCTCCCATATAAAGACTACAGCAGAAACAAACACAAGCAGGATATCATTTTAAAAAAATGGAGCATGATTAACCCCTTCGAGTATGCCGTGCCGGCCAAAATTATATAGCCTTTTCAACTTTCCTCCATATCTTTTGTTAACGTAAATCCTGACTCAACGTGAAGCCTCGAAACTCAAATTTTCATGATAGTTCAAAATTCGTTGGAGTTAAAAATTTGAACTTTAAGGCTTTACGTTAATTCGAGCTCTGCGTTAACAGAGGTTATGGAGGAAAGTTGAAAAAGCTATATAATTCTGGCCGGCACTGCACATATATTGATGATTTGCTACCTCAGACGTCATAGAAAAAAGGAGCAAAAGTACAAAAATGGACGGAAGTTAGGAATGAGAGGCTCAGGGTTTGTCGGAATACTTTTTATCCGATAAAATATGACGATTTATTATAGCACATAGTACGAGGACAAGGAAGAAAGTAGTGAATGACAAAGTCATGGCGCAAATTGGCTACAATCAGGAGAACGGATAGGGCTACCGCCCACGGATAGCTCAGACATTAGGCAAATTGATGCCTCATGTCATTGAGGCTCGGAATGCTAAAATGGGGTGTCATTCCAGTTACTGTTCGGCTGTTATTCGGTCGCTGTTGGATTACTGTTAGACCCCTATGAAAAAGTTGAATATCAAACTTATAGCGACCGAATAACGGCCGAACAGCAATTCTAATGACACCCCAACCCCGCCCATTTTGGCAATCCGAGCCTCAGTGACATAAGGGTCCGATTCGGCGAATGTTTGAGAGGATTCATGAAAGCATAGGCAAGCGAAACTTATGGTCGCAAGCCAACTTACGTGTCCTGCGTCATCTGAGAGTACGTACAAAGGAAGATATCCATTCATAGAAGACACGGATAGCACAGGTTAGATTCCTTGACCAGCACACAACATCCCTTACTTACTGAGGAGTTCCGGCGAGGTTGCTTGCTCTTTTCCCTTTCTACGTCTAAGAAAAGGGAAGACGCGGGGCCCTCATTTCACTTTTTGTTTTTTTCCTAGTAATGTTTTTATTTAATCAGTAGTCTTACTTATTGTTCAGAGGAAATAGATTCCTATCATTGAAGCTAAATGACATAGGTGAAAAATGTAAGATGTTGAAGTGTGCTACAACAAGGATCACTCCCAGACCACTCCTGCTGCCCCTCCTCACTGACATAAGTCAGTGAATGTAGCCTGATTGCAAGAGCTCTGTTATGTTCAAGTTATTACCGCATCACATCTGACACATGTGACAAATAATGAAGTAAGAAAACATGTAAACAACGCCTTGGAAAACATTCCACGTGCTAGAGAGGCGATTCAACTCATTCCGTTCCTGGATCATAGAAGAATCACAACGAGAGGGACAACATGGCGCAAAATAGCCTGGAAGACGTAGCGTAGGAAAGAGGAAGTAGGATGGAGAGTCACGACGCTGTGCCCCTTGAACCGCACACTCGTAAATTAGGGATCAGAACTCGGATAGAATCCCAGAAACAGCGTGATTTGGCCTGGTGTGGAACAGCCCCCCCCCACTTCAGAAAATTGAAAAAGGAAATTGGCCATGGTCAGAAATCACTCCAAGCAAAACACCATCGACAGAAAGATGTAGCAGAGGTAATTCATCTGAGCAGAACAAACTGAGATTTCCGCGTCTAGGGGACAAGGAAAGAATACCTAGCTTCTCCTCTTTCGCAGCGACTCGGGCTTCATTCATCGTGTGCATAGAAGCCAGTACTTTGAGGTGTTTTGCCATACGACAACCTCAAAAAACATCTGCTGCATACTTCGACGAGTTATCCTTGGTGGATGCAGGAACCGATAACACCATGAGAGCTTAAAATCAACCACAGACAGTGTAGAATAGGGGAGAGGACGTTTTGGATATGAGAGCTTGTAGATTTTGAAGTGTGATCAGCTGAAAGATCGCTGGAAAGTGGTTTCAGAGAATTTTTCGTGGCTTCGGGGACTTCATTGGAACTCACATGAGTCCTGTGTTCTCAGATGAAAATTCCCGACGCAATCGAGCATAGGGTGAATGTATTTCTGAGAAATTTCGCTGGCAAGAAAATGTGCAAGAAAAAATGCGAAGACGTGCAGAGTTGTCGTTTTTTTTTATACAAATTCGAGCCGAATTAAGTCGATGTGGAATTTGGGATTCGAGAATCTTTTTTCTACTCCAGAATGAACTTCAAAGAAAATATAAATATAGAGACGAATGGCCAAAGGTATTCAAGCGACCGAAGACGACGGCTACGTCGAGACATCAAGCAAAATGGTAAATAAATATATCTATCAAGAACATGGTCAGGAAAAGATATGGAAGGCTGTGGGCTCTGAAAATTCTATCAAAAATACTCAAAAAATTTGGGAGCTTGTCCCAAAGTATGAGGTTAAAATTTATCTATCTTTTAAAACAGAACGATCCTATGAGGGTCCATTTTCATTTTCTTGACCCTGCTGGTATCCTTGCTGTTCTTCAGAAAATCATATTTAATCATTCAAAATTGTGTGCCAATGGGCTTTATTGTATAGTTACTCGCCAAAAAGACCCTGTTCACCAAGGAGAGTTCACTGCTTTGATTATATCGCTAGTTCCACCATCCCCCTTTTGCGATCCCCACCAATAAGAATACTATACCTCTGAATCGCAAAATAAAAAAGTTTTCAAAACCATATGAAGTTGAAGTAGACAGAAAAATGACGAAGAGATCGAGGTGTTACTGTCACGCGAGATCCGCTCCAGAAAACAAGGAAATCCTGCTACCAATTTGCAAAGATCGTCATCCTTATTTGCACTACAAGCAATTTCCACCATTTCATGGGAAATGGCGAAGAAAACAAGATAATGAATAGCAAAAAGTGCTGATTGTCACTAGCACAGTAAAGTGATTCGATTATTCTGCATAGATGCGCTCAGACTAGATGCTCATAATAGAGCTCATTACAGGAGCTTCCTAGACCGTGAAAATAAATTGCACTAGTTCTCACAATCTATTACCAGAATCAAGCCGTGAAAATACTGGGAAGTGAGCTTTTTGTCTGCTTTTTCTTGCACAGAAATTTGCAGAGATGAAAAAATGAATGAGTGATGAAAAAATTGGAAATTTTCCAATGGAAAAAGAGAAAAGCCATGTTCGTGTTGTCTCCTCTGAAATCATTTCTGTGAATGAAAAAATGAGTTAGGGGCGCAAAACCCGTAGGATGTTTTGCAACGTGAGAGAAAACGACGTGTGCCCAAGGTACACAATGAGTCCATTTAAACCGCCTTCCCTTCCTCTCATATGAGATCCATCTGTCATTTCAACACGCCATCACGTACATAGGTTTCCAAAATGTTAACGTGATGGAAAGATGAGTTAGTTCAAAAGGACGAAAAGACCATCCGGGCCAGCCCTATGATTCTAGCAACATCGCATTCAAATCCAGTGGAGCGTGATTAGTGTTCCAGTGGGGTGATCATATGTGACGTGAGCAATAGAAACACCTAAGCTTTTTCTAACTGTAGAAGATAAGAAGTGATGTTCCATTCAAAACTAGGTTCTCATTCACAAAAGCTTATTATAAAGCAGTGGTGGCGAACCCAGAATTGGACAGCCAGGGGAAGGAAGGCGTGGAAAAATAACCGAATCTTACCACTTTGGGAACCATACGGCCAAATTCCAAGAGTAAAGGCAAGAAAAGTATTAACATTGATATTAAATAATTGAAAGCAGATGTGTAAAACGTGAGAACAAGAAGAGATCTGAAAATTAGCAAATAGAGGTTCTTACCTTTTTATGCAGAAGTTTTGAAGAATTCAGCAATTATCTTTGGACGGAGCGGGTACACAAATATGTAGTGCATGCAAAAGGAATTGCTTCAACGTTCAGCCATGAATTTACTACAGAAATTTGAAAAAGAAATGATCTTTGGTTCAGATAAGGGGCAGAAGGAATGTTAATCTGAAAGTTTTGATTATCCTTGAAGGATAACTACAAAACATTAAGGGTAACACTTCTGAAGGATGTGCTTTCACTACTCAGAAGGTAGACATCCTACTCTTACTCTTAACTCTAGTCGAATTTCAAGGATCTATCAATATGCAGTGGTGAATATACCACAACTAAATTGAGTGTGTGAAGCGAATATATGTACATATAGTGGGAGACTGAATCTGAACTCGATTTCACGGTCTAACACGGGTTACAGGATATTGCAAGCGCTATCTGACATGGAATAGAGCCGTATATGACTAATTGATCGGCCATAGCCTGCTCACACCTTGACAAAACAGAAAAAAACCCTTGCTGTCAAGGTGTGATTGTATGCAGGGGATTCTAGAGGGAGAGAATCTCAGGGAGATTATCCAAAAACAATGTCTAAGTCGCTCAATAATATCACTCGCTACGCCGACCATAAATTAGCCATATTAGCCATGTGAACTGTTTTCACAAGTGAGTTTCAATAGGAGAGAAGACGGATGAAAGAACAGGTTTGGAAGGAGACGAAGAATTACCTAGGGAGTTACTCAGCCCTATATTTCTAAAATGTGAAAACAAATAGTTTTACAGCTCTTACAGAGGCAAAGCCAAGCACAAGAATAACAAAACAACCAAGTAAGGCTGATGTCGGTGGTAATATATTGGAAACTAATTCCATTAGGACATGACAAGGTCAACTACGTCGGCGATATGTACTAAATACGACAGATGCAGACTATATAACTAGCCAACGTCAGTTCCACACCTATGAGAGTCTCAAAGACCTGCGTAGGTGGTGCGAAAGGGTATGTGTAGATGTTTGGTCAGTATGGGACACCAGTGGGCCTTTGGCCAGTATATAGTTATTTATTTTTTTTATTTCAAAAATTTCAGTTACATAAAAACTTTAAAAAGAGGATTAGATCTACCAGACGGTCTCGCTCTCCTCCATTACAGTTGGGCTAATGTGTGTTAGCGAATGAATGAATGAATGAATGAATGAATGAATGAATGAATGAATGAATGGAATAAATAAATGAATGAATGGAACGAATGAATAAATAAATGAATGAATGAATGAATGAATGAATGTATGAATGAATGAATGAATGAATGAATGAATGAATGTATGAATGAATGAATGAATGAATGAATGAATGAATGAATGAATGAATGAATGAATGAATGAATAAAATGAATGAATGAATGAGTGAATGAATGGATGGATGAATGAATGAATGAGTGAGTGAATGAATGAATGGATGAATGAATGGATGGATGAATGAATGGATGGATGAATGAATGAATGAGTGAGTTAATGGATGAATGAATGAATGAATGAATGAATGAATGAATGAATGAATGAATGAATGAATGAATGAATGAATGAAAGCGTGAATGAATGAATGGAATGAATGAATGAATGAATGAATGAATGAATGATGGAATGAATGAATGGATGAATGAATGAATGAATGAATGAATGAATGAATGAATGA
This sequence comes from Ancylostoma ceylanicum, assembly GCA_000688135.1. NCBI lineage: Eukaryota > Metazoa > Nematoda > Chromadorea > Rhabditida > Ancylostomatidae > Ancylostoma > Ancylostoma ceylanicum. The sequence goes on along the minus strand of JARK01001338.1, from coordinate 4,234,653 downwards.
ATGAATGAATGAATGAATGATGGAATGAATGAATGGATGAATGAATGAATGAGTGAATGAACGAATGAATGAATGAATGAATGAATGAATGAATGAATGAATGAATGAATGAATGAATGAATGAATGAATGAATGAATGACGCTGTACCACGAACATGACACAAGAAGGAAAGAGTTCATTCACAATCAGGGTCTGTGTGTACCCCTGAGGTTGCCCAGGGTAAACGTGCCAGCACAACGCAAATTTACCCATCGTCGGCAGAGATGTCAACACGTTTACCCTAAGTAATCTCAATGATGCCTTCAGACTCAGCTGGAACACGTGTGACTCACCAATATCATGCAGTTATTTTCCATGCGACGAGTCATAGAACGAACTCGGGATATGGATTAACGCAGGTGCTTCTTAACACGTGCCCTGTTGGTCGAGTAAGGGAAGACTGCACTGATAATCTGCACAAATCTGCACTAGCCTTGTTTTCCTCCATTCTCCTAATGAAAATGATGCTTCTGCTTCTCCGTTTCCCAATTTTTCTAATGAGCTTCTTTGAGAAACCTTTGTACATGTGTAAGGGCAGTATTAATTTTGTAGAATACAATTCATAGGAGCTAATGATATCGACAACAATTAAGGGGTTAAATGTCTTACACTTAAAATGGAGTCGCGACGGCCACTGAAAAAAGCGGTCATGTGCAGATCTGTCCATGCGATGGAGTGAAAAAGAGCAAAAACGATTGAATGAGCAGACGTCAAGCTCATGAAAAGGAGAGAACTCGTGTTATATTAAGCACTTTGAGGAAAAAGGATGCTTTGAAATGTACAAAGCAAGATACGTCTACTCTCATTATTCCACAGGAAAGCGTGCAAAATAAATAGCTTTACAAGGAAGCTTATGTTACGTAGAAAAGGCATGGATGACGGCAGTATCCCCTCAACAAATGAGCCGAATACGACCTTTGGTCTTTCTTCCCTCGCTTGCAAGAGACTAAGAAACAACATACTAATGATTGCTTTTCTTTGTAGATTTTTCCATGTTAGCTTCCAGAGTTGGGCTGAGTGGATTGCTTCTTATTTTCAGAAGCTATTGGGTCCCTTCGACCTCTGTCCAAATCCTAGGTCACATTCAGTGCTGAGATTGATGAAATGCTAACCATGCAAACCAACGATGGCTAGCGTGATTGGTTATCCCATGGTCCACATAGCGTTGAGAGATGAAAGACGTAGAAGTTGCTTTGCTAACTTGTTTCACTTGGTTTTGCGTTCAGGAATCCTAGCCCAGAAAACCTTGGCAATCAAAGAGTGGATACTAGTCGTTCCACTCAGCATGTGCCATACATTGGCATTCGAATTCGGTTTCGTTTCTTCGAGTACTCGAATGACCGAATTTTTTTATTTGTAGAATTCGAATATTCGAATAAAGAAAATTTCGAATCATTCAAATGTTCATTCGAAATTATTAGTTCAAATACTAACGGATACCACAGATGTACGTACGAGCAGCGTCGTCTTGAACCTTCCTACAACTTTCTAACTAACAGTTGCTCCACGTTTCCTGAATAACTGATCGGATCCCTATACAACGATTCCGCAAAGTTTATGGTTTTTTTTTTCGAAGAATAAGGCCCTCCTCGCCGTAGTGACAAGTTACCGGGAGGACCTATTTTTCAAACCTATTTACCCGTATACGGTAAAGGAACGAAACGGTCAAATAGGTGAAATTCCTTGTAGAGTTTTTACACTTTTCCATTCAAAATCTCTTCATCACATTAATAATTTTGCTTCAAATTTCAAATTATTCAAAAGCGCTTCTACTTATCATTGGCTCTTAGACACCAGTCTCAATGCATTAATGTGTTCCAGCTCTCTTCATATGTATGTAGGTCTTTCCGCAGCCGGACGACGGTGAATTTTATGTTGAGAGCTAAGGTGGATTACACACTGGCAGCTGAAAGTTATCATCAGTATTGCTCCTGGATCTCTTGCGTAATTCTTGGAACTTTAGCCTATCGAATTGTTGGTTTAGAACACATCAGGAATCAGCTGCAAATCTTGTTAGCCAGGTGTTCCTCTGTAGTGAGCCGATCAAAAACTAATAAATAGAAGTCTGAAGGACCATTCAAGAGCACTAATCATTCAATTTATCACGTGGATGAACTGTGTTTTATATCAGAACAAATGTAGGGCGTCCGCATAGATGCGGAAAATAAACATAAACATATACAAACAGCAAAAACAATTATGGAGTAGACTAAAAAGTGAGGGCAAGGTTCAGTCAGAAGGAAAAATGTGAGAAAAAGACGGGTAAATTTTACCATTTTATTGAGAAACCCTGGAATGTTCTCTAGGATATTTGCGAAAAAATAGTTGAGCTGATTATTCAAAAAAGCTGTGCGTTGGCGCATCGTTAGACTTTAATAACCTGGAGGAGGAGAGTGAGTGTTGAGAAGCTCAACATGCACATTGCACTTAGAGGGCCTTACTCACCGTGCCAGAATGCCTCAGTGGGCGGGTGTGCACGTGAAGGTGACGGGCTCTTGTTAACGAAAGCGTGCGAAAATAGAAAGAAGCAAGGGAGCAAACGAGTGAAGCGGCTGATATGGGCGTAGAGCGAATAGAATTCGTGGATCCGGGCTGGATGCCAACAATAGGAAGTCCCGTGGCGAAGTTGTTTATTCATTTGTTTACAACACGCGAACAATGGCATGTGCGAGGAACAAACAAATCAAAGCATGCAATAAAACAGAAATGATTATTATGTGGTCAGTAATAAAACTATGAGATCAAAACAGAATTCAAAATACTACGGTAATGTGTGCATGGGATCGTCGAAGGAATGAAACGAACAAGTGAGTAACGATGTGGGAACAAAAGGGACGTGACCAATAAAAATTGTTTGTAGCAATAAATTTTCCTACCAAAATCAAATAATGGACGTACTCATGTCGGTTAAGTAAGTATTGACTCATGGTGAATTTGTAAAACAGCACTTGCAATTGGTCCAGTAGCTAGGGCTAATCTGAAGACGTCAGAAATAGTGAGAACAGTTGGTCAAGGGAAATAGTCTTGTTACCTCGTGTTAATATTAACAATGAAAAAATATATTTTCATCCAAAAATTGGTGCAAGTACTAGCTGCGTGAAATAGAGCCATGATGGTAAACTCATTGCTTGATCTGCAGTTCTTTTAGCCCTGTAGTTTCCTACTGTCCTCGGGTTTTTAGAAAATTTTCCTACATTTTTCCAACCTTGTAGTGATTTTGCGGTTACCTCCGAGGACGGAACAGGGTCAAAGGATGAAAAAATCATTTCTTCGCCAAAAACCGCGAATACAGTCGCAAAATCCATATGAACTGAGGGAAGAGGGTGAATTCTGGTCACACTTCACGACAATCTAAGGATAAAGCCATAAAAGAGAGGGCAGAATTTTGAGGTGGGGTGACAAAAGAGAAAAAAGTGCAAGAAGACTTCATATAAGTTGTTCTGTTAGTGTACTTCGTGTTTTTCTTTTCGACTACACCTGATACTTTGTAGATTTCATTTGTATTACTTGGTCACAGATATCCATTCATAGTAGGAACATGACTAAAACAGCCACTTTCCCAGCATTCCATAGGTTCAGTGATACCTGGAATTGGGAGCACGAACTTGTCTATATCAGGAGGACTCCTAGTGCAAAAAAGTGGAGAAACTCGTCGGATTAATAGTGCTGAATTTACAATATAGTGAATAGGTGAATAGAATCGTACCATGGTATATCTCTGCGAATAATATCGTATAACACGTCAGGACCGTTCAAGAGTGGCTCAACCTACCTACCACCGTTCACCTCAAATAACCCAGGGGGCGGAGCATAGTCGAAAGGAACAGAGCTCCCACGCAGTTACGTATCTCGCCCACCCCTAGTACATATTCCATAATTCAGTTGACATTTGTCCCGTCACTTCATAGGAACATAACAAGAAAAAATCCCCACAATGTCAATCATAACCTAATGGTCCTCGAAAAATGTCACTAGTCCAGTGAAGGCCGTCTACTGACATCTACCACCCGCAAGTGTGGCGTCGAGCCTTTTTTAACTTGAGATTAGACCCCAGACGTGGTTCACAAAGTGCCCTGACTTACTCTATCATCTTGTTAGTCAGCATAGGCCAAAGTAGGGCTGTCCTTCCGGAGAAGGGTCCGGGAACAGCGGTTTTCTTTGAAGTGAATTACTGGAGGGTGAAGCTCGCGGATGGCAAGTGTCCGACAACCATCACTGGGCCAAATCGGGCCAAGTTTCGAATAAATCGAACATCTTGTCACTTGGAACTTCTGAAAAAAATCCCAAAAACTGAGCTACACAAGGAATACAAGAAACTGAGCATTACAGAGAATTTAAAAATCCACTTTTTTCGAAGTTTCGAAAATTCAAAAAAAAAGAAAAAAAATAAAATTAGAAATTATTTAATTGAAAACCAAAAGCTGAGTTGTCTAAAATATCGATTATTCAAGAGAAATCTAGCCTAGTTAAATGTCGAACACAAACAAGTTAGAAACAAAATGCTATGAAGAGGCGCTCAGAGATGGGCTGCAGCAGTTTTGCACCTGATTCGAAGGTAAACAACCAGATCTACGTATCAGCATTATGCTCCTATGCTCATATATGTTTATCTTATCAAGAGATTAGTATTTCCAAGAAAATGCCAATGGCATTAACTCATGCACACCTAAGACCCAATAGAATGGGAGAATAACGAACCGCGAAAATATTGTGCAACAAGGAAATGTCTGTGATATCATAGGGGCAGAAGAAGCAACCTTTCCTCGAAGAAAAAAACTTATGCGGACTGGGTCCATAAATGATCCTTGAAGTTGGCTGTCACTCCATTCAAAACTCATCATGTCGTGAGCAGTAGCCTCAAAAGGGTCAAAAGATTAATGGCTCAAAAACTGAAAAGCTCATTAGCTCACTAATTGGGGGCAATTACTCTAATGACCAAAATTGGCAATTGAACTCAATTCTCCTCACTATTGCGTAAGTATTAAATTACATCAACCAAGCGTTTGAACTTATTAACATTCCATTCATATTTACCCAAATAGAGTTCTGTTCGGAGAAAGGCAGGAAATTAGGGCTGTCACTGCATTGAATCACTTCCTGCGCTCCTTGAGAGTGGAAAGGGTGATGACTGTCCTTGAGGGTGATTTATATGGGTACATGAGCTCTTCGAATATGTATTAATACAGAACTTATTTGCCTTTCAGATGTATGGCTAAGCTACATAAATAAGTATTTCTTGGCAGCGAAAGCAGAAAGTTAGTTGGAAAGGGGGGGGGGGTAAGTAACTNTATATGGGTACATGAGCTCTTCGAATATGTATTAATACAGAACTTATTTGCCTTTCAGATGTATGGCTAAGCTACATAAATAAGTATTTCTTGGCAGCGAAAGCAGAAAGTTAGTTGGAAAGGGGGGGGGGGGTAAGTAACTGGGGTCTTGGCCACTTTTGGGACCCGGATGGAAAATGAAAGTAATAAAATTCTGACTAAGTAACGAAAATAAGCAATCAAAAATAAACTGAATCAAAGTTCTTACTTATTTTGCAAAGCAACCTCGAAAATTCGGTCACCCATTCTTGGAATGGGAACCCTTTTCCTTCACCCCTTTATTCTTGAATCCAGGATATCATGACTTTAAATCGTCCACTTATATGACATCATTCCCCTTTCCTTCACGCTTGAACTGCACAAATTATGTAGTGGGAATGACAACGTTCACGACCTGGTCATATCCAGAAATCTAGGCCAGATCAAAAAGTATAAAATTAAAAAAAATGAACTCAACAACTACTACCCATTTGTGGAATTGGTAGATTAACCGATAGGGCCCACTAACCCACCGAGTAGAAGAGTCTCATACGCTGCCGGACACCAAAATTACCAGTGTGTACTGTCAGATTAGCGGATAGATAGACACCAAAAACAACCTAATAAATCCTACTTTACGAGAATAGCCTGTCGCAGTAGTTCAAACATCTCTGTCCTGTCGAGTGTTTTGCAGGCAGGCTTACTGGTTCATCACCGTTCAGGGCTCTTCAAAAAATGAACGGCGAAAAGCCTCCTAAACAGCTCTAGCATCGTTAGTGAAGGAAGTGCTGTCTCGTGACACTCGATGGACAACAATTCCCGGAATCTAATTGAGGCTATCGACGGAGAAGTAGTGCGGTTGTAGAAGGCGACACGCCATGAATCCGCAGAATTTTTCGTCACTATCTGGCTTTTCGCAGCCAAAATATTCCGAGAATAATTTTATATGTTCGAAATTACTCGACGAAAAAACAATTACAAAAACAAATGATAAAAAATGCTGAGGTAATTGAGTTCCCTCAAAGTGCAACAGGACCTTCAATCCTTTGGCGGAACAATCCAGGGGAATTTATGGTAGGATCCGTCGCTATTGCACTGCAGACAAAGGGAAGCCGCGCCGCATTGCCTTCGCGGCGCGGCAGAGCAAATAAGCATTGGGGTTCTTGAGGCGATATCGGTAATGGGATCCATAAATGTTCCTGAGAAGCTTTCCAGCCAACTACTTTTTCGGATTTAACGAGTTTCTTGGGCAAAATGCGATATAACTCAAGGTATTCACCATAACGCACAGGGGCTCCAACAAGTAGTTGGATACGGATCTGCTCTGTCCGCCTTGGGCAGAGTGTATGGGAGAGCGCCATCAAAGCATTACCTGTCGAAGAGTGCGGCAGACAGCGAGAGTACCAAGCCGCGCCGCAGCACTGGTCCGTATTCAAGTGGCTGGTCGGAGTTATCTGTGTCCATTATTGAATCAGACAAATCCCTTTTTGAATTCCTAGATGTTTACTCATATATCAGTATTAGGGCCCATGTATTCACGAAGCCTCCGCATTTATTCATAAACTAGTGTTCAGGCCTATGCTTAAAAAGAGGCTTTCCGTTTTCCCTTGTTAAATCGCACAGTTCAGAAAAGTGTTTTGATCACTGTCTTCTCAGGGACGCTCATGAATATCGTCCATCGTTGACAAACTTATCTCTGTGCATTCAACTACTGGCAAAAGGATTAATTAGAGCGGCATTCCTGTTCATGCCAGAGAACTATAGCGCCCAGTTGACCTGCCGCGCCGCATAGGGGTGCGACGCAAAGGAATATTGACAGGCATCTTACATGGGTTTTCCTCACATAGTTCTACCTTTATAGTTCGGATTTTCAGCATTGCAGCAAATTTCAAAGAAAAATCTCTCATAATTCGAACTTAATCAGAGAGCAAAATGGAAGTCATCCCCAGAGAGAGCAGTGTTTTGCAAACTTTCAACTTATTCTGCAAATTCTCTGGGCAAAGTCGAGAAAATCTATCACACTAAGTCCTTCATCAGGTTGCCCACAGAACATTATCGTATCTTGGGAAGTCTAAATAGTAAAGACTATGAGCCAAGATTTCCTGGACGTTATCACAGTAGCGTTCTTACAGACATCTTAGAGGACAAGTATATTCGGATTAATGTGTACATGCACCTATGTTGTGTTTTCATAGCTTAGTTTCAATAAGTTCATTAAATGACCCTCAGCAACCCCATGCCAACGTAATAGGTGGTTTCCTTGCAAGGATCTATCACCCATCTCATAGACCATTCCACACTCCCCTTTTTGTTATTTTTTGTTACAGGCTGTAACTGACATGTTATAGACTTCCACTTCATCACTTCGAAACTGCGTTTCAGTGGCTTTTACGAGCAGCAGCTGACTAAGAGTTCAAACCTTTAGAATTAGTCCAAATCTCTGACACGAGAACTTTCGGAGGAACTTCAGATAGTGATGTTTGACCTGCATCATTTACAGGCTTATTGCCTGAGGAAGTCTCTATGAACAGAACATAGATGGTTTCCTTTTAACGGCTTCGTCTGTAGCCCTTTTGATGACGTAGTATGACAACTGAGGAAGGAATTCATAAAACATACAGGGTGGTCTGAAATTAGGGAGACTCATCAAAAGATTCATGCATAGCGCATTTTCTTAGTGGTTTTTTTTTTCAGGGAAATTCTCAAGTTTTCTTACCATATACTAGTTCGAGACTGCTGGACGGCGTAAATGAAAAGAAGGAAGGTTTTATGGATGTCACATATGTACAGAATGAAACCTATGAATAAGAAATAGAAGCGTCAAGTGAGGAGCCCACACTTTTGGCCACCCTGTGTACTCTCTATGCACTCATTACATCACCTTTAGTGCCAAGGTAACTCACAGCTGCTAGTCATAAGGAAGCGGAATATATCATGAGAAACGATGTACTTTAATTCATGCGAGGTAGTGGCTGGATTTTCAAAAGGGCGAAGAACCAAAAGCATAAACCGAGATGCTCACGTGTAATTTTCAGCTGGCCCATAGTGTAAGGTAAAGTAGGCATGGGACATCACTGAACAAGGAAGTCCCATGACAATCAATATACAAATCCGCAACTGCACAAGGATTTTGTAGGTGTTTTTTCTCTGTCTGTGGCATTTCAGAGACCGTTGCACGTTGTGCAAAACGAGAAAGGTGCTAGCCATAGTGGATTATTAAGGAACATAAGAAAATCTCCAACATACGTAACACAACCTATTGCTGTGCTCCTATATACGACTAAGGACTGGTATGTGAAATAGTGATTCTACCCATAGCAATAAATGGGCTACCTTATCGGTAATCAGAGGATTTGAACAGGAGGGCGGCTGCGTTCCATTCAAAACACAAATGATGGTAGACAACTCACATATCTGACATTGAGTAGGGCAATGCTCATTTGATGCTAATGAAGAGATTAAAGAAAGCCCTATTTTCACATAGTGTGACACCTAATAAATCTAAGAGGGTGAAAAACCTTGAATGGTATTTGAAACGGACATGAGTAGCGTAGTAAACGAAATATGACTTAGGCGTCCTAATTGCATATACATACTACTCGATATATGCAATTAATACAGCCTACAGTATATATTATTCAATGAAGAATTTACTACCGACATTATTGCGTAAAAATGGAATAGCGAAAAACTGGATTGCCATATTTCACTGTGCTGTAAGTCTTCCTGGATTTGTGCATCCTTTCCTAATGGCAAGCAGTTTTATGGAGCAGTAAGCTGCATAAAATTACAAAAATCCTGTACTAGATTATTTTTACCTGTTTATTTTTATTGCTAGTCTACAAATGATTATTCTTAGTTACTTGAATTTATAATTAATGCTGCATTATTTTTATTTCCCATCTTGGTCTCTAAAGCGGAGAAGACCCTACATTTTCCCACGCGTTTTGAACCGGTTAAAGCAGGAAGGGGGCCAGATCTGGCAACGGCAGTGTCTGTTTATACTTTTTTTACCTTTTTTTTTTAATTTTCGCAAGCGGGGCCCTATCATTGGAATATGCTATATTTACTAGTCACTCTGTATATCAGGATTTGTCAAATGATGGCTTACGGAATGTGAGGTGCAGGATGATCCAAATCAGGCAGAATGCAGCGTCAGAGGACTAACTATTGCCAAACGTAGCTGGTAATGTAATGTACAAAAAGACATTTTCATAGCGGTTCTGTCGATGAGTATAAGGGCTGGGTGTGGAGTGTTATAAATGGAGAGGGCGGTGCGACCCAGTTCTGTTATTAACCAATTTGTCCGGCTGACCAATCGCAGATCTCCGCAGCATCGCCCTTTTCAGGTATAACGCTCCGCCCCCTATGAAAAGCGTTCCATTGATAATTTTTACATTTTTAATAATGTAGGTATCAGTCGGATGTAGATGTGTGGATGTGTAGGGGCAAAAGTGAGAGTAGTAGCCAGAAAAAAAAAAGAAGTGGAGACCCCCAGTAACAAAACATGAAATAAAACCCATGAACTGCAAATATCAGTATGAAAAGGTGTTCTTATGGAGGTTATGCTCTGACGTGGAAACCGAGAACAACATCAATACAATCCATTTCTCTCACGGAAGTAATTATTTTCTAGTATATAATTACTTTGCCGTGCCTACCGGCTAACGCCTACAAAATGAACGTCAGAGCAATATAATACAAAAAGATTGAACGTCCTGAATGAGTCTAGACTCGACAACTGGATCACCTCGATTGGCGCCGACCTATTCCAAGTAATGGGTTCTTTAAGTGAGTAATTCGGCAGCTCAATCAAACATCAGGGAAAGAATGGCAGGTGCATTTCGGGGTGGGG
>JARK01001338.1:4193532-4211993 GCA_000688135.1 Ancylostoma ceylanicum | reverse complement strand
GCCACGGGCATACCAGTATTTCTAGAGTTTCGATAATATTTCTCCAAAGAAGCAGAAGCGGGAAACAGATAACCACCCATGATCCACAAACCTCTGGTCGCTGGTGATTTTCTGGATTGCCTCCGCTACCTTGGTATGATTTGCAATGTCGTATTTCTCCAGCACCAATGCTCCGCCATGTTTCGCCAGCATATTCGCGTTGCGGCTCTGATCAGCGAACAGCGGCACCTGGACGAGTTGTCTCGTTGACTATGTACCTAGGATACTGCACTGTGAAATATTACTTACCATTACTGCAGGTTTCCCCATGTGAGCGATTTCGTTGGTGCTGCCGAGGCCACCATGTGACACGAAGGCCGAAATTCGTGGATCGGCTGCAAAATCCAGCAGATAGCATCATTTCCTACCTATTAGCCAGTTCCAGGGAAAAATCATGTTTGAAAATTTTATTTTTCGCTGTGATTTATGGCTTCACCAACGGTAATAACTCTGAGGTGTTGATCCATTTTTAGATTAGCATGATATTGCACACCTTGGAATTAAGAACTTTGTCCTTGCTAACGGATATAGCTATAAACCATCGTTTATATTTCCGCGAACGAATTACAGCAGTAATTTTCGCTCATTCCATATCTGTATATATAAAAATGAAAGTCTGTATGTATGTGTGTGTGTATGTGTGTGTGTATGTATGTTCCGAATAGAAATCGCGGAGAGTTAACCAATCGGGACCAAACTTTGCACACATATACAACTCGGGCAGGCGGAGGTTTTAGGCTACCTTAGGTTATCGATTGATTATCGATTTATCGATTTTATTGATTTTTCGCAATTTTTGCCCACGGGTCGGTGAGGACATGTCTACTGGGGTTATCGAATACGCTGAGCACGAATATGACAATCATTTTGCACCAATCTGATTAATTTTTTTATACTGGTTATTTTGTTTACGTGCGGGTGACGAAAGGGCTACCGAGGATACTTAACATAATGATCATCGAAATCTTCGTTGGCAGTTCGAGTGATTGTATTAGTATCAATAACTATCCGCATCAGTGTGAAAAGCCGGGGGTAGAAAACTCCCGAGCGAAGCCGGGTATACCGTCTAGTCTATGGATATAAACAAGCGAGAAATACGAAAAAAAAATGAAATACGAAAAAAAAAAGCCATCCGGTTATCGACAGTTTATGTTCGTTTGTATACATGAAAGAGGGGTTTGCACAGCCCACAGCAATGCGAATGAGGGGGAGAGAATCTGTATATATAAAAGCGAAAGTTTCTATGTTTGTATAGTGCGTATACTTCAAGGTAGCGTGCTGGCGCACCGCCCACCATAACGCGAACTGGCGATTGATACTCGGCTGGTTGTCTGTTGGAGCGCTGCCAGCCGTACGCCACGCGTCACAGCATGCGATGCGCTTGTGAGCCACCCCGAAATATACGCACTGTATGTATGTTCCGCATAGAAACCGTGGCGGATGAACCGATCCGGATCAAATTTTGCAAGTAGACCGTTTATGGGCTGGCGGAGGTCAATGGCTACTTTTTATCCGAAGCTGTCGATTGATTTATCGATTATATTGATTTTATTGGTTTTTAGCTATTTTCGCCCATGGGTCGGTGAGGGCATGGCCACGACAAGTGAGACAAAATGTTCTCCGTCTATAACATGAAACTACAGTAGATTCCAGAAGCATTACTACTGCACAGCCCAAAAATGGTACTTTAGAAGTTTTTTTTTTTATTTTGCGAGCTTTTGTTTCCATTCTTTCTGCACAAGCTCCCTGAATGCATACGATTGACGTGAAGGTGAAATCACGCGCATAATTATACGCTCAAAAATGAATGAAGGAAAGTTCGAACCTAGCAGAGCATTCTGCGGTAGCCATGCAAACAAATGAACATTAGGAAGATGCGCGACAATCGGCGATTCCTCAAGCTCGTACTTCCAAATGAACGTAGTGTTTGGCATCGACTCGAACACTTTCAGTAAGGATTCCCTGAATCGATGGAATAGGCGACAAGTAACTGGATCAATAATGGATAACCACAAATTACTTGTAATCTTCGGGCATATAGCAGGACTTCACAATCGAGCCGAACGATATGACTACATTTGTTTTCCGGATATTCAGGATTTCATCAATATTCTGAAAAAGGAATTCAAAAGCTGAAAAGAAACAAAAAATAGTCTGGGATTCAGAACCTGTGGCAATTTGTTCTTCTTCGCATCCAATGACACAGCAATACCTCCAATATCGATAGCTTTGTGAATAGTCGGGTGTGGATAGTCAAGATAGGGGTTCGAGTTCGTGAACACGTACGAGACTTGTGCCAGGAGCTCCTAAACGGAAGATTATCGTAGAATTGAAGCTCAGCTTTGTCCTGTAATCCTTGCTGGTCATGGTGTTGCAAATGTTAACTCTTGAAAATTTACAATTCACTTTTTGACTCTGTAAAATTTAGTTTGCTCTGCGACGTCAATTTAGGGAAACATTAGCAAATTGTCTCACCTCATAACCTTTGAAATCTGGTCCGTACTTCTCCCGAAACAGCGCAACTTCCCTATCAAAAAGTCCTTCGAAAAATTTCACGCCAAGCAGCGTTTGGATGGCATTTTGTAGGCGTCCCATTATATCCATCACGTCGCTTTTTGAGGACATCGAACCTTAACGAAAGGAACAAGGTAGATTGATACATAAAATGTCTGTTCAATTCGATGAAATTTGAGCAATTTCTCATGAAAACATGACACACCATTGAGATCATCCAGGATAAAAGTGTTGACGCCTGTATAAGTGGTATTAATAGTTTGTAAATTTGGTGGTTTTAACACGTTTACCCTGGCTAATCTCATACTTTTCCTACCGGCGCGGCTGACTTTTCCTACCGACGCGGCTGGATAGGAGGCAAGAGGGATGTATCTTGTATGAAGTGCAGCGGGAAGCCAGGGCTAGGATTCATGAACGCATCACCAAACGAAGTCAGGCTAGGAAAACTTACATATTTTGCGTCCTGGGCCTACAAGCATCACGTAGCCCAAGCGATGACTAATCAAGCTAGCCGTCTTTGGTTTGACTCGTTATCGTTTCACGAATCCGCGCCCGGGGTGTCCAGAAGTGGAGTGCACTGTCTCAATAGTGACAGCTCGCTGTATAAGGAGTCGGGGTTGAAGTATAGCAAGACTTCACCAGTGGACATTACAAACGTCAATGGTTACCATGTGGATACAATTGGAGAACAAAGAGATTCTGGACGTTAGCAATCAACCTGGACCAGGACACCTAATTGAGAGTACCCATCCAGAGTAGACGCGCTCACGCCCGCATCAACGATGGCAAAGATAACCGAAGAGATTTTAGATGTGAAGATCGATAGGCATCATTTCCATTGCCGTTCATCGCTCACATTATTTGCGCATTTTGGAAAAAGTTCAAGAAGTAAGGGGAATGACAAGCGATAAGCACCATTTGGAAGCAATCCAAGGTGATATATAACGGCAATTGATACCTATCACCTCCACTATCGTTATCTTTCATATCGCTCACTAATTTCTACTAATTTTAAATTGGCAAACACTGGGACTGTCTGAGTGCAACCATACTTTGGTAAAACCAAGCCACCTGGAACGTAACTGGGAGCGACTGGCACTCCAACAATCTTCGAGACATGATCAGCGTGGACACATGAAGTAGCCGCAATTGTGGATTTTATTTTGAGCAGCTCGAATATGCCTAGAAAGAGAGCGAGCTATCTCTAATTCAAATAGCCGCATCAACGTACACTTACCAAAGCCACACAAATCGGACGGTTCAGCGATGCCAACATCGAATTGCATTCCGTGAAGTGTATCCATCACAGCATTGTCGTTTAAAACTTCTGGAAATTTTGCATCATCTTCGTCGCTCAGTTTTCTTATGCTATCCGTTACTGACAATATTTTAAGAGACTTTTTCGTCTAGGGTTGTTCGTGTTCTGCACAGCTGCGAAATGTAAACAGTTCAGGACGTCCCAAACGTTCCTTACAAAGTGGACAAGGGCGAACAAAAACATGGAGGTCTGGCGTTCTATCAAGATAACAGTGAAATGGACGGACTATAGTATAGTTTTTAAGGTTGCCCGGGAAGTAACAGCTTCTCGAAAAAACGGATTTATCTGCAAAACTGTCAAAATATTGATCGTTCTGGGAAGGAAAGGAGAGTCTTTGCAGGAACTCGGCAAAACAGGACAATAAAAAATCATTGGAGTACTGCGGTCTTCGCTTACTCATAACGAATTTTCAATGATTACAAGGGCATACATAATATTCGGAATAGGCAAATTAATTCTTCTTCCAAATACCAAGACCTTCGGGAAATTTTTTGGATGCTATACTCTGAACGATACTAGTAAAGTAAATAAAACCTTGCTGGTAAACCACTCTAATGCTCAGTATCTGAGAGCAGGCCTCTGCTAAGAGAACTTTGTGCTTTGAAGGGTAAGAACCCTTATTTTGACATGTCCGATTTTCAAGCATTTTTAGCCACAGACTTTGGATTTCTGCTTTTTGAAGTATAGCTTTTTGAAGCTCCAGGTTTTACTTGCGCTAGCTTTCCATTTCAGCCACCTAACAATACGCGAGCTCCGGGTAAAAAAAAAACTCACTTTCGCACTGCCATGAGAAGCTCTGTGCCAAGTGCATAGCGAGCTGAAAAAAGGAGCAATTTACGAAGATGAGCAGTAGAATGGTGAAGGATGAAGGGAGATGGAAGGGGAAGGGGAAGTGGGAAGAACGAAAACACGTTGGTGCGAATTTACTGTTAATTAGAGCATAGGCGAGTGTCTACGATTCGACTGCATCGTAGAGATTACCCATGGTAACTTACCAAAATTTACCAATTGCTCGACACCTATCAACACGTTCACCCACCCATACGTGACTCTACCCAGCTACTGCCCATGAATAAGGGACCATTTCATACTTCAAATGATGCGTTCGATGCCAGGGCCCTCTACGTTCAGATTACCAATTGTGAAGGTTTCAATGCACCCAAAGTTGCCCCTTACCTGGCATCCAATTAAACGTTGGCCTATATCTGACTTGATGCTCTCTCATCCTAGCTGCTATTCATGGATGATCATACTCATGGGAAGAGACTATCCATCCTTCAAATGATGCATCCGGCGCCAGGGCCCCCTGCATCGCTCAGATTGCCCATGGTAAAAGTGTTAACGTACCCAAGTTTGCCTTTACCTGACACCAGTCTAAACGTTCACCCATACGTGAAGTGAAGTGACGCTGCCTTTACCCAGCTGCCACCTATGCGTAATTGTATCCACGGTGTGAGATTACATATGCTTCCATGAGGATAAGGAACAAGACAATGGAAATTTCTTCTCTCATATACATATGCAGTAAACTGAGAGATTCCCCAAGCAAAACTTAGTGCCAGGCATGAAATCCGAAAATATGGATTATGCACCTTGATCATGCCGAAGGCAGAAGGCTCGAGGTTCCACAACCTCGACGAGAACCTCGCCTTCTGCATGAACATCGCCGCAGTTCGGTTGTCGGGTGCCACCTTGATGACATGCGTCGTTGACTTCAATCCTGTATTATTCTCCAGGTCTGGATCCATAATTGGCATCAAAACTGTCTGAAAGGTGGGAATATTTTGTCTCACATGTACCACTGAATATTCTATAAATTGGCTATTTAATTTCTAGCTGGACCTGCTCATTATTGGTGCTACTCCTTGTCTAAGGTTTATCTTCGGGATTTTTCTCGAAACTCCTTGAGAACAGAATACTTACCACATTATGACCGGCTTCCGTGAGGGTGTCTGCTATAGTACCCATGAAATGGGAGTGAGAGTGACCAAATAAAGGTGAGACGACCAAGTAGTTGTAGCCAGCAGTTAAACGGCAAGCAGAGGAGATCAAAAAGATCAGGAACCACATTTTCTCTCGAGACCGGAACCTTTAATAAATCAACACAAAAATGTATTATGTTCCATAACATTACAGAAAAGTTCCGGGCGAAGTGGTCCTTAGACCGGCGGAAGGGTGAGAAAAACAAAAAAAAAGAACAAAAAGAACAAGACAGTTGGAACTTCATAAGAGGATATATCATATTATACGCATTATTGATCTATAATATTTTCAAAAAATTGCAAAAAGCAATAAAATTCCAGACGATGATCACTTCCTTGGAAATGCGACGAGCGTACGCCTTCTAATGATCAGACGAGTAGAATTCGTGCTGTAAATTCGGCTGCATCTCGGATGTGCACGTGCCATATAACGACATTTCAATATTCAATCATGCTTCGAGCTGCTAATTCTTAACAAATCACAGAGTATGTAGAAATCTGGAGAAACATCAGTGGAAACAGGAGTCTAAGAAGCAGAGGAACCCTAGAAGAAAAAAAAACGCGAATGAACGGTGAATAAAATCTATTGGCAAGTTGAGAGGTAAGCCCCAAAAGGGCGTTATGATTCACTGGAAACTGACTTATGCTCACAATAAGAAGCGAACGATACAAGGACGAGACGTCCTCCTTAAAAGGCAAATACTGAAACGAACGCCATGCATGTTATCATCGCTCTCTGGTACAATAACAACGTGAACCCGTTGTTTTGCGGTGGCGGATTAGAAGACTGTGTACTGCACTACTCTTAGAGCATGTGCCAAGTCAGGTAAAGGGGACGTTGGATCAAAAATTGACGTCAGTAACAGGTTAGGGCGAATTAGCTAGCAGGAAGTACGCACAGTGAAACTCCAAAACAACGAATTACATGTTGACTGCATGAGCTGTGTACGTCTGTTGATAACAACTAACAGCAGGAATTTGCTAAAAAAATGACAACAACCAATTTAGTTGCAAATGGAGGTAACATCACGAATCCTCGAAATTAATAAGATGGTAAGGACTATGCTAACAGTAGGAAAAGGATTACGCATATTAAATCTATGCGATTCTTTTAATCTAACGAAGAAGTGGTGTCGTTAACGGATAAAAGTATTACATTTGTACCAGACTTTTCTCTTTTAAGAAGTTACTTATTCCGTTAGTCGTCTACTAACAACTGACAGTCGTAAAAGTACTCAGGCAAATTTTCGGAAGGACCGCAGCAGAAAACCGGAAGAACCGACAGGTGACCTGGGGTCCTTCCGAATAGCTGCTGCGTTTCTTCTGTATAGCTGCTGCGGTCCTTCCGAATAGCTGCTGCGGTCCTTTCGGTTAGCTGCTGCGATCCTTCCGAATAGCTGCTGCGGTCTTTCCGAATCTTTTTGTCTCTGTGTCTCTCGCTTCTTAACCATGCGGTCGAGATCTCTTTCTGCTGCGGTCGTTCCGACATTTTGTCTGAGTATTGGCAAAGGTTAGAAGAAAGTAAGTAAGGAGGCATTGGAGGAATGGAATATGGAAAATAAAGAAGAAGCCATTCGTCGAAACTCACATTTTGACTCATTTGTGATGTGCCGCTCTGGATTTGCGAGGAGATCGTAAATGTGAGCAGATATTGAAAATAATCTGATATTTTTGCAGCTCTTCCAAGAAATTTCCATGGAGAACACCTTTTATATGTCAAAAAATTGAAAAAAAAAACTATTCGGCGATGGGTAAAGCTTGTGAAAAAGTCATCACTGCAAAACATGTCAAGATGCCACCGAGTTTTGTTTTGCGATCAACACCAACTGCTGAGCCATATCGAATACCTCTCATTAACATATGCTCACCCCAACTCCAATGTTTTTTCTTTCGTTCATCCTAGGTGAGCAGCACTCTTCAGGCTAAGATCATAAAATTGATGGAGTGGTCTCACAATCAGCTTGAAAACAGCTCAACCAGTGATCGCTGTGATAGATATTAGGTTGTTCAGAAATTCATGCTGAACGTTTGGTTTAATTTTTTTTGGTAACAAATTTCTCTCATGATTAACTTTAGTACACATTATTAACAAGCTTATTCGATGCGCTTTCTCAGAGCATTGTTCGCTTTCCCAGAATGAAGCACCAAATAGTAAGCGCAAACTCTTAGAATTCTCTCAGTTTCCGTTCGGACCGTTTTTCATGTGTTGAACACGAATATCGCAACTATTTTGTACCAGCGACTTTCCTGATGTGCGCTAACAGTTCCCACGATTACTTACTGCGATAACTATAGGCTGGATAGGAAATACGTTAACAACACATATTATTCTTTTGAGGAAGCATGTTCTGCCCCAAAGTCGAACTCAACTGAGAGGTTGTCTCGGGAGGTTTTACCACAGCGCTCCAGCACTTAGGTTACGTTGTTTCAAGACTGGGAAGGCAATAAGTGTTTGTATTTTACATGCTGGACTTGTGGTGTGGGTATTGAATCACCGAGAACATAACCAGTTAGGTTAGTAGGTTATCGAGGCTCTCGAAACCACATTGCCTTTTATTACCCATAAAAATCCGGAACTTCCAAAAAAGCGCTTTGAAAAACGAAGGGTTAATGTAACCCCAACCGGTAGCGCGCCGCAGTTCGCGACTTCACTGAATGTCTCAGGGTCTGATCTAGCGAATGGAGGATATTTCTTGAGGCTGTCTGGATTTATAGTCATCGTGGCAATGAACATAAATCTTATGACAATACTCCAAATTACAACGAAATTAAGTTTCTATCTGCCATTTCCTTTCTTACCGTTTTTTTTGCCTACCCTGTATATGTCTTTTTGAATAAATCTGCTGCTCGATTAAGCACTCTGAACCTGAGCAGCGGTACACAGTAATTCACATCTCAGAACACGTGTGGGAGAGTGAGCCACGCTCGAAGAAATTCAATGGTTGCTGACAAAATTATCGTGTGTAACCTAAGCAAATGTCTTCGAATATAGGGAAAAAAGTGTTTTCCAAGAGAGCTATGCTGGGCTTACCGCACAAAATTCAATACAGACCAAGCCCTCACTTGTGGATTCTTCCATCTCTTCCATCCATACAGGTGTTTGTGAATATCTTTATTTCCCAAATTCTACCTCTTTGGATTTATTTTAAATTCGAAGAGGTTTCTCGAGAAATGAAGACCCACTGACCTGTCGCAGTGCTACACTTGTCGCTGCAAATCACGCGAAAATTTCAAATAGTTCCGTAGTTTACTGCTGAAAGTTTTTCTTAGGAAGACGTGCTCTCGTGTTACGACTCTCCTCCCGCCTTGTACGTATGGCGTATATAGTTCGCAGCGACACCGTTTTGTGGAAAAAGGGAATAAAAATGATGTGAACAAAATATTACAAGCTCTCATATTTTGGCACGAAGTTTAAATTGGGTAGCATTTTGCCACTGGAGCAGTGCCAACAGTTTATTTGCTGGCGAGCGTTCACAGCGACCGCAATGCTGTGAAGTATGGACACAGGCCTTATTAATTCTTTTTTGTTTCATCGAAAAACACTCTTCATCGGACAATCAAAGAAAGGATTTATTATTTACCAGACATTGATACAATGTCCAAAAATTCAAATATGTACCTATTAATTGGCCTTTTCTCGCAAGGGAAGTGAAGCCAATTTCGTCAATGAGGTTGAGCGATCATTAAGATCGGTTCTATGTGAACCCGAATAGACATATCTATAGATGAAATGATGAAATACAATAGTTGCTAGGCAGTATAAGGAGAAAGCTAGTCACCCAAATCACATACACAAAATAAATCGATATATTGATCGTCGAACGAATAGAATAGGAATGAGAGGAGACGAGGAAATACGTTGTATGAATTATACAAAACCATGGGCTATGAGTCTATTCCAAAGCTTTGCGCAAAACGTCGAAATCGGTTACGTACCAGTCAGCTCTGGCTCGAACGGCTTCTCGGATCTGAATATAGGGGAGGATAAGAGGAATCGAGGTCATTGTTTGATAATGAAGCTGCCAAAGGCCTAATTTGTGAGATGAAACTGATTTTTCGAAGGAATCCTACCTGATTTCCACCAAAACCGATGAAGGCGTCTGCTGGCGGTGACGCTTCAAGGTCTGTCGCTCCGTCCCCGACCATCACCACATGTTTGTAACCCTGCTTTTTCAACAGGCCCATAACAGCGGGCTTGCCGACCTGGAATTAGAGCAATATAATATTTCTGTGGTAGGATAAAGCAGAATAAAATAGTATTATATGTTTTATGAAGCATATTCGCTGCATTCAGTAAATAAATAAAATTTGCTGTAGGTAGATCCTCCACGTAAGCATTTTTTAGAGAAATTTTTCTACTCCTAACTGAATAATTATTGACGATTCATTATGAAAACTCTGGAGAAATTATCTGAATCCTCACATCTTTGCTTCCAGAATCACTTGTTGGCTCGTTCTCATCAAAACCGGCATAGTTCTTATTCTTATCAAAGAGAATCTCATTCGCGTAGATCCGCTTCCGATCGATACCTGGAAGAAAATTCATTGGAAAGTGGTCTGAAGAAGTTTTCAACAAATGGACAAGAGTTTTAGGCCTGGAAAATATGAGTTTTCCCATGCTAAAACTAACCTAGGATATCAGCCACCGGGTATATTAGCCTGCGGAAACCTCCAGAGACGAGGTAGACATCAGTACCACGTTTGTGCAATGCGATGATGAGTTGTCGTATTCCAGGAGTTAACTGTAGAGAAATCACTTGAGGATAATAAAATCGATTTGGAACTGGAAACATTGAGAAGCCAGGATAACCATAATATGGATTTTAAAGAGTTTTTGCCCTAATCTTACTTCTAAAAAAAAAACGAAATGTAGTTATACTTTAGCAGGAGCGTTTGCATTCAGGTTTAGTTACGTTTACGCTTATAATCAGCACATGAAAATACTTCCATGTATTAGGTCAGTGCAAAAGTTCCGGGCAGATGCACCTAATTTCTTTGACGCGCCATAACTCAACTCAAAGTCAACCATTTGATCCGAACCAAAAAGCATTGGCATCTCTGTAATGTTGTCAACAAGGCGCGCGAACGATTTTTTCCAGAGGCACAAAATTTGACAGGTTCATACTCGAAAGAGCGGCACACGTCGTTTTCGAGTAGAGTCTGTTCACGAGATGTTTTACAGCGGATGTAAAGTCGTAGAGGCTTGAAAACAAAACTTTTTTCTGGAGGTTGGTCTTGAGAGTATACATGCTGAGTTAGAGCTTCGGAGACCAATTGGTCATCCTTTTAGACGGTTGACACTGCAACACGTTAGTGTGTGCTATACCGCAGCAGAGATGGCGGACTCACACAAAATCCATCTCCTCATATTTCCTTTCATACTAATTCCCTCCAAGTCACGTGGCATGAGTGGCTGTTTTCCCCGCAAAGTCCTGCACACTTTCCACTAGGTCTGATTCAACCCACCGTTTCTGGGAGCCTCTGTGGAAATCGAATTGCTGATCAACTTGTGGGACATTTTGCAAGCCCTCATCTCCGCTCAGAAATTGTAGGCACCTACGAACTGTTCCCACTTCGGAGAAGATACCCTACACAATCATAATCTTTATTGCGGGAGTCGCCTTCCCTGCGAATCGGCCGAATTTGAATTCATAAAGCAAAATGTCGCGAAATTGCTGATTGCACATAGCATTGCTCTTATACCTGAAACGCAGCGATGCTGTGACGTAGATCAAAGTCAAAAGTGGTAAGGGTAGTAGATGTTCCAGGCTACCAGCGCACATGAAAAGGATTGCAGAATATTGCATCAGTAAGAAACAAAACTATGTTAAACAGCGAATTACCACAAACTGCCCCGGAACTTTTGCACGCACCTAATACATTGTTGCGACATTCGCGCTCCAGCGACAATCTGCGCCCCACCTTCGATCAGCCCCAGGAACGTGCTTGCACATTGGACTTCATTTGGAAGAGTCTACTTTTACTATTTCTTTTGAATTTCATTCCCGCTCTTTTGCTTTTTCGGACAGACTTTCTGCCCCATCCCGTCTCATCCGAAGCGGCTTGCCAACGCCTTCGGGATCGCTAGTTTTTCTAGTAGCATCTATTAATATTATTTTGGAAATAAGTAGGAAAAATCTCTATGAGGAAGTATTCCTGGGCAGATTGTTGTAGGAAACTTCTCTTATATGACCTCGACCGAAGCAGCAACGAAATACGATGCAGTTTTAGTTGTTTTTGTTTTTGGTTCCCAGAATCGCATCTGATTACATCAGCTCTGACACAATAACAAGGCTGAGTCCAGTTATGTAAGCATTTTTGGACTAGATAAACGAAAGAAATGAAATTCTCATGAATTGAAGTTCAAAACAGGGGTCAGCATTGAAGTTATGAGATATTCACTCTATATAATAACCAATTCTACATGAATTTCAGCAATTTAGATGCATCATTGAGACTACCCAGTGTAGTGTTGACGCACGCAGTGATGATGGGTGAACTTCTGTGGCGTAACTGATTTACCCTGGGCAATGATGTGTGCTACCCCTTAGCCCGTATGCATCTTGAAAGGTTGTTCAGGGTCATTGCTCTTATATTTACCCGTACGTGAATACCCAGCTTCTGCAATGGGTATAGAAAACCCGTCACGTATGGGTAAATGGGTGCCAGGTAAAGTGCAAGTTTGGGCAAGTTGACACGTTTACCGTGGGTAAACTGAATGATTCAACCACGGCCCTGCCCAACATCATCGACATCTCAATTTTTGAGAAAACTGAAACTGGTGATTCAAAAATAAGCTCATATTTTCCATCAAAAAATTTCAGTAAATGGAATTACCCTCAAATGGTTAAAGCCATGTGAATTCGACAGAACTGCCGTGGATACATGGAGAAAAACTTGGGAAATTAACCACATAAGCGTAAAAAGGTATTAAATTAAATCAACTTGGATGTCTCTCAAAGTTCTAATGGATAGCCTTGTCTTTAAAAAAATTCTTATAGCTGTTACTATCAGTATGTTCTGTATTAGTGCTTAGAGTATGAAAATTACCTTGGGTTTCGTCTCATTCGCATAGGCTTCCAGTTGGTCATAAGTCGGTCGCATCACCTCCAAACGGGCTTGAAGGGCGTGACTAAATTTATGGAAATGAGTGAAATCCACAATAGTGATCCATCTACTACTTTTCAGCTCTTGCGCTTGAAACAACTCATGCTTGGGTAACTAAACCTGCGTCAGGTATGCCACAGCTATCGATCGTTTATCGATTCACCCCCGACATTGGCCAAAACTGGCTAACATCAGCAAAGAAAAGCTCACCGGAATCGCGCATTCCCATTCATAGCCTGTCGAGTGACATTGGCGACGGCTTCACCCACTCCAAGGTAGTTGGCAAGTTCATCGATCGCCTCATCCTGGAAATTCAAACCTTTGTTCCTGGATTTCACCAGACATGCCACATGGGCTTCTGACATCCTACTAACCTGACAGACTGTCGAATCGACGTCGAAGGCGACGGCGTCGGCACTTCGCCAGATCCGTCGCGTTCGCTCCTCGGGGGTTTCGATATGGGCAGTGTGGCACTCGGCATGGGCTGAAAGTGCTGTGGCAGCTGGACGAGCAGCAACTCGAATCATTGTCAGTAGCCTGGAATGTGACAGTTGTCCGCTGGTGAATAACAACGCTGAGCTGTAGTAAATTACGAGACGAAAGGGATCTCAGAGTCAAACGGAAGAATTTATGAGCTTCGGGTACATGACTGCTTGAGAACATATTTAAAATATTTGAAAGTGGTCCCGAACGGCTACAGAACGATATGTGAGGGGTAAACCACGCCCACAATTGAAATTGCCAGAGTGCAGCATTGCGTACCTGTTACAATGTGTAAAAAACGTTAAAAAAAAAGAGAATTTTGGAATTTTCTCTCGATATACGCATGAAACGGAATCAAAAATACAATATTAAGGAAAACTTTCGAAAATTTCCAGTGACATGAGAAAAAAGGTAAATTGCCAGGACCCTCAACAGGTCTTCATGCTGCAAAATTCTTACATTGAAAACAACCAATGAAAGAACTCGTAGATCAGCGCTAACAACCACATCTACCAGCCATACTCACGTAAATAAAAAGTAATCTATGATTCCTGTAAATATTTTCATTACCAACACTGGAGATCAAAGATCAACGAGATCAAAGTACAACCGCGAAGTGTCGCTATCAAACGGGGTGGTATGAGGCGAGTGGTCAGAGAGAGTGGACAGTGATGTGCGAGCCGTGAAATTATCTGGAGAAAGATAGCAGTAGTTCAGTGCTTATTCAGGGTCTCGTAGGTGGATACTGTAGCTGGTGGTTACTGTAGTTGTTGGTTACTATAGTTCACTACCGTATAGGTCGGTGAGTGACAGAAGGAATTTTTGAGGATCTCGGGTCGTTGCGTCGAGTAGAAACCCCAGCAGCATCAACTTCCAACTGCTGCCATTCTCCCCTCAACTGCTGCTCAAGCTTTTCTCTTATACCAGCAGTTGCCGAAAAATGGCAGCAATTGAGGCGATGATGGCAGCAGTTGGGAAGAGGTGCTGCTAGGGCAAAGGTTCTGCAATATCATAGCCATGCCTATTCGAAGAGGTTCCTAAAACTGTAGTGGGGAGGTAGGAATATGTAAAAAATAGAATATAAATCCTGAAAATGAATGTTGCTCCCTAATCATCCTTATATTGCATTGTAAACCATTACAATGTAATAAATGAATTATAGGCCTCGTACAGTCACAGTCCTTAAGGGTACTTATCTAGCAAGTCCTGAACCAATTCTTGATCCAAGGCCCTTTAAAATGAAGGGATTCGGATATTGTTTGACCCAGAAAGTAATAGAAAATGCCAGAAGTAAGATTTCTCTGCAGACTTTAGAAAGAAATCCTCCCACTAAGAATGCATCCACGAAAGAACAGGATTTTCAAACCAGACGCCGAACAAAGGATCATAAAGTGACCATTTCACAATCCCAGATATCCTGGCTATCCGGATATCCCAGCCCAAATCTACCAGCAAGCCTGGTGATCAGTAAAATGTACAATTTATAGAGATGCAGCAGCAAGCGCTACACGGGGGAACACGGCGTTCAACAAGAAATCGTCTGAGACCGTGTCGTGTTGGACCAGAAAATGACGCTGATGAACTGGATCGTAGAGAGCGGCGCGTCGTCGCCGACACATTACATCATCTTGTCGAAATCCGTTGATCGTCGTGTTCGCCAAAGATCGTTCGTAAACGGAAGCGATTCCATATCGGCTGGGGAAAGCCCTGTTGTAGGGGGTAAGAGAGAGACCTGTTCCTTACGATATTTCTCCATGTTACCCTTCAAATTTACCAAAATTTTCATCTGCTTCATAGGTCAAACAACTAGTAAGGGCCTAACTATAATATTTAACGTAGTTGGAAGTGAACCAAAGTTTTTGTCAGAGTCGTTTTGCAATCGGATTTCAGTGGCCAAAGGAAAGAACAAGTGAGTGCGATGATGTGCCCGCATGACAAGTGAGGTACCCTAATGAGTAAATAGTAGTTGAAATATGAAATTATTGATGCCCAGATGAATTTTTAAAAAATTCCCGATGAGAAACCGCATGCAACATTGAGATCATCCAACGCAAGTAAATGTTCTAACATCACATGTGGTTACCTAGCCTGGTTGTTAGCACTGGCGTCAACACGTTTACCCAGGGTAGAGTTAATGGTGCATCCTGAGACGGCATACATCACTGTGATTATCTAGGGTAAGCGTCTTCACACCACATAAGCTTACCTTAGCACAACCGTCAGAATGTTTACCCAGGAGAGTCTTAACTGTCGGGCGTAATAAATAAAAGAATAAGTAGATAAAAAAATAAATAAATAAATAAATAATTTATCCAGGGAAGAGTGTCTTTGAAAAATTTTTTGTTCTCAACGCAACCGAGGAGAAGGAGCCAGGTGCATTATGGGAAGGATGGGTAAACTCATACCATAGGTATGATCACCTGTTGGTAGCAGCTTGGCATGGACAACTTGATGTATGGGTAAACAAACTGATGACTGCCAAGAAAGGGATAATTTGAGTATGTTAACACGTCTACCATGGGTAATCTCACGACACATACGAGCCTAGATGGGTAGAGGGCAGGAGCAACATGCATCACTGAGATTACCCAGGGTCAGCGTTCTAATGCGCTACAAATTTACACACCATTAACACGGGCGCCAACAAGATTACCCTGGATAATCTCAATGATGCGTCCAGGCTCAGGATTACCCAGGGTAAACGTGTTAACACCATATGAATTTACCCATCGCCAACGCGGATCTCAGCACGTTTTCCCTGAATAATCTCAGTGATGCATCTAGGTCAGAGTGATTGCTGATTGTATGCCTTTTAGCACAATGTTTTACTTTTTTGTTTCGGTGTACAACCTTTTTTGTACCATGCAATGTAGAACTTTGAACAACAGTACAACGATAAAACCTCGAGTTGACATCACAAAGAAAAATTCAACAAAAATGACGTGAAGGAGATAATGCCGCGAGGTGTGCCCGCATGAACTGTGAACTATGAACCTGGAATTATGAAACCAACGGAACTACCCTAACCAAGTCTAGCTAGAAGCCTGGTCTCAGGGAAATCAATGCCATTTTCTATGCTTGAACGCTAAAAGCTTTCACATCAAGGAAAACAAACTTCTCACTATGAATTATGGACGTCCATTAAGTTGAGGGTCACAGAAGACCGACAGTTGTGGTGAAATGGTCTCAGTTCTAACCATGGTAGAAACCTTCAAAAAGACGCTGCGCCTGGAAGGAACTGGTTTATGAGTGCGAGGATGGCGGGTGAAGCCTGCCATGTGGCTTCCAACACAATGCTACCAAATCAAGGGACTAAAAGGCCAGACTTCTGGTCCACTAAGGGGAAAATTGGAGCAGCGACTTCCTTCTCCACATCGATTTCATTCTCAAAAGCGCAGTGCTAGGGCAGAGGAAAGCCGACGAGCGTCTCGAGTCCCAAAAAAACAACTCGCGGATGTTTTTAGTACATGTCTGGAGCCTCTGAGCCCAGGAACGTGGGATTTCTCTCACATTTTTCATGGACTGAGACGATCCGCAACCTTTCTGTGATGGTTTAGAGCTCAAAACTTGTCGTTGGGAAAAGTGACAGTTGTCCGTGGCATCGAAAGCTAAGGAAAACATGGATGATTCATTGAAGGAAGGCGAATTCAGGGCCATGTAGATCACAAGGCAAATGAGAAATTTAGTGACTTGCTTTTCCTCTTTGTGACAGGTAGACCAGGAATTCCGGTAAAAGAAAGGGAAATCATTCTTGAAAAATCAAAGATTAAGTTAAAATGAAACTGAGTGATAGAAATAAATTGGGCCATGCTCTCTTTTCTGGAGTTCGTAGGTAAAAAAATCCAAGAAGAACAAGGAAAAACAGCAAAATTTCAACACATGATTCCTATTTACAAAGAATGAAAAGTAAGAAAATGTAAAAAATGGAGAGAAAGTCGACGAAAGGAAGCAAAGTACGAAAGATAACACTGCCTTCCCTCGAAATACAAAACTGCAGGGATCCAAGGACGGATATAAAATGAGAAACAGGACCAGAGGCCTAAGAATTCTTCCACCGCGCTCGGGTATACGCACGCATTGTGACGCACGCAGAGTAGGCGTAGCTCGTAAGTAACTGGGTCCAGGATTGGAACTTTGGCCCATATCTATGAGTTCCAAAGGCTATTATAAGCAATTCCAGGTGGGTAGGCGTATCAACCCATAAATGACGTGAGCACCCCCTCCCCGCCGTACGTACACGTATCGACAGGCGGGGATTCCCCGCCCGTCGATGACAACTGAGCGAGCACAGCACAGCCACTGCACGTGCGCTGCACGTGAATTGCACAAAGAACGAGAGCAATCAGGGAAAGCCATGGACTACGCCATGGTGGCGTCGGGCTGAATAGCGCTATTCAACAGTGCCCAGCTTCTGGTCTTGTTCCACTAACGGGAACAAAGAGTTTCGCACTTTAAAACGACCTCTTGTGCAAAGTCGTCGCCATTTCGTCGAAGCGGCGCCGCTGCAACAAAGGGAGGTTGTGGCTGATAAGCAGGTGAAGAAGTGCGTTTCTAGAATTTTCGATCGATATGGGGCAGGTTTCATGGATGTAGCTGAAGGGGGTTTATGGAATGACTTCTGAGACCTCACCCTCCGTTGAGTTTACCCAAGGTAAAAGCGCTAATGTGTCGCAAATTTACCCTTTGCTACCATGGGGATGAAGACGTTTACCACGGGTAATCTCGATGTGCACCTAGGTACTGGAATTGGGAGGATTCATGACCATTTCTCAGAAAGGCTTTGAAACTCCCGCTTGCACATATGAAACGAAAGAGTTCCCTGAGGGAAAGCTGAGATTTTAACCTCAATACCATGACCTGTACCAGACTAGTCGCTTGAGTAAAGTATTCTCACAGCACCTTTCTCAGGAGAATCTGTTTACCTTAGAATGGTCAGTACGTCACATCTAATATCTTCCAGGAATCGTCCATGAATGGTGCCAGAGGTCTCCCCCCCCCCAAAAAAAAAAAAAAAAACT